>APFE030936558.1:43392-89315 GCA_000404065.3 Pinus taeda | reverse complement strand
CCCGAACAGCCAGTCCTTCCTTTCTATTATCCAGTAAAATGAAGAGACACAACCTACAACAAATCCACTGTAATATCCTCTGTCTTCTCTCACAGTCTCACCTCTCTGTTTCTCGTTCACACAGAATACACATCTATCTCACAGCCTCAAAAATACAATGCCCTCATACAAAGAGAGGGGTTGCCTTCTAGGGCAAAAAAACCCTAAACTAAACATAAGCTCTACTGTTAGATCATCGCCTAATGAACGGCCCAGATTGACTAGAAATTACTATACTTCTACAAGGAAATTTTACAGTTGTTTTTAGCTTCGGGGGCGCTGCCCCCGAAACCCCCCCCAAGGGGGGGCTCCCAAAGGTCGCAGTTGCCCCCCACTGGACCCTCCCTGCAGTGAATATTTTGCGAGCGGCTTTGTCATCCCCATTTTGAACTGGGGTCCAATGTGGCGGTACTTTTGAATATAGAAGATAATCAGGCTCCACACCCAACATAGTGTCATTTATCATTTCTAGAAGTCTTAGGGAGTTCTAGGTAGAGGCCTGAGTCCTAGCCCTGAAAAAGTGGCTTAGAATTTGGGGTCACTTTCATAGAACTACCTGAAAAAGACTAAAATCGTTGGGATTCCTTGCTATGAGAGTGATTTGAGGGTTCCAACTGCACTAATGGCTTTTCAAGGGAGCCAATGGGGTGCTAGGTCAGTAAAATGGAAGTTTGTCTCAGGGGTTTGGGAGCTGCAAGGGTTGGTTGTCTCCTGAAGGGTCTATAGCTCCTGAGTAAGGTAAGATTGGTTTTGTTTTGTCAGTTCAACTTCCTTAACTATACAAGGGGAGTTAAATCACATCATATTGGCCTCTCAACACATGTTTACTCCAATGGACTGATTAATTTGGGTAAATGTGGGAGGAGGGTGTTAGAGAGTGGTATCAGAGTATGTTCTATTCTCTTTAGGGAATGTAGTTTTTGTTCTCTTTGGGTGTTATCAAATACCACAGAGTGGTATCAGAAGATGGTTCACCCCTTGGATGGATGGGTGGAATATGTTGGTCATGCATACATGTTGGTTGCATATGTGTTCCTTATTCTTGTGGTCTATGAGTTTGTTGTGTATGCATGGTGGTGGTCATGGTTGTAGTTGTGCCACCATATGAAGCCTAATAATGTTGTTGTTGGAATGTGGTTGTCATGAATGCATGTCGAATTGCATTTTTTATGCCTATCAGTGTCTATATATTGTTATGCATGCATCTTCATGGTTAGGGTTGTCATGAATGAGGTCATGGTGTGAAGTGGTTATGGTCATGCATGGTAACTAAAATATTGTTAATATGATGTCTATATATGGTTAAGGTTATGATTAGACATGTATCGTGCTAATTTGGTTGATCTTGCAAATGAGATATCCTCCCTAGAGATATACCAAGGTACGTTGTTTATGGTTATGTTTTGGTTTATTTGACATAGTATGCTTGTAGGAAGAAGATCAAAGATGACTAGCAAGATGGTAGAATACAGTTCATGAGAATTTCCCTATGGATCAGATGACCAACATGGTGATGGGAACTCTTTTGACTTAGCATACACACTGAGAGTTTTGAAGGAAAAAATAAGGAGTTGCAAATAAGATAATTGTATAATCCTTCAAGCATAGGAGAAACAAGCATAAGGTAATGCAATTCTTCTTCAGAGTTTTTCATATTTACAAAGACAAGGACCACATAGAATCAATCATGGATAGGAATATAGGACTAATGGGGAATATGGTAGTAGATCTCATGGTGGGCATAGTTTGGATAAAAATGACATGATCAAATATGGAAAATTCTTGGATACACCGAAGAGGAGAGGTGATGAACACAACGTATATTCTAGTTATGCTTTTGACAGGCACTACAGTTGTCTTCGTTATCATCCTTACAGGAGGAGTGACATAGGATATTTTATAGATGAGTTAAAGAAAGCTAAGCCACTTACATTTCATGGATATTTGAAGAAATTGGAGGATGCATAGGAATGGTTACCTAGGATGAATAAGTTATTTGAGTTGCATGATTACATAGAGAATATGAAGGCCAAAATAATTATTTTCACCCTCAAAGGGAAACAAAACATCTAGTGGGAAGATGTGAAGTGGGTCAGAGACATCAGGATAGAGGAGTTTAGTTGGCATGAATACAAGAGACTCTTTAGGAAGAAATACTTTTCATAAAGGTACTACAACAGTAAGGCCAAGGAGTTTTATGAGCTAAAGATGGGATCAATGACAGATGAGGAGTGTACAACCAAATTCTTGGATTTATTGAGGTATGTACTATATCTTAAGGATGAAAAATCCAAGGTTCAAATATTTGTTAGTGGATTACCACTAGCATTTAGAGATCATATTGAGTATGATGACCTCAGTGACTTGAAGAAATCATTGGGAAATTGAAGCATTTTTATGCACAATCAAAGTGTAAGATAGAGTCTTAACAAGGTTGGAAGGGGAAAGACAAAGCTAAGGTAAATGAAATTCAAAAAGAGAAACAACTTAGAATGAAGAAGAGAATGAAAATGTTGCACCTTACAAGAATATTAATGTAGTTGGATAGGGACATGGGTCACAGTTTGGAGGATAGTAGAATAAAGATGATGGTAAGGGGAAGTTGCAGTGCTCAACATGTGGTAAGGAGCATCTAAAGAGAGATTGTCCACAAAATTAGGGTGGTAGGCCTCAGATTTATTGTGCACAGGAAGCACAAATAGTTTGGGATGTCGGGTAAAAAATTCCACGAGTTTACGTAGTGATGGATAACAGGGAGGCAGATCTCCAGGCATCTATTATCGAGATGGATGGTAAGATTTGTGGTCAAGTTGTTTCTATTTGGATTGAACCTAGATCTAATTATAGTTATGTTAGTCCTAAACTGGTGGATAAGTGTGGTTTGAATAAGCAAGTGCATGTAGAGTCTTGGTTAGTACAGTTGGCTATAGGTATAAAGAAGAGAGATCATGATTGGGTAAGAGTTTATGCATTCGAGTTGAATGGTATGCCTACCTTAGCATGTTTGAATGTAATTTCGTTGGGATCATGTAATATTATTTTTGGTATGGACTGGCTGTATCTTCACAAGACTAAGGTGGAATGTTATGACAAAGCTATTACATGCTTCGATGACAATGGAGAACAAAGAAACTTGCAGGGCAAGAATAAAGCAACATCAGTCAGAATGGTCACATATATGCAGGAAAAGTGCAGTGAAAGGGCATGTCTTATTTGTAGTGCACATATCTCTAACAATAAAGGTAAATATGCTGAGGACACAAAGGTATTAAAAAAGTACCCTGTTTTACAACAATTTTAGGATGTTTTTCCAATAGATATTTCAGAGTTCCCACGTCACAGGGAAGTGGAATTTTCCATTGAGTTGGTACTAGGGGTAGCATCGACATTAAAGGCACCTTACATAATGAGCATGCCAGAGTTAGTGGAGTTGAAGTTGTAGTTGAAGAAAATGCTTGACAAGGGATACATTATGCCAAGTGTATCACCTTGGGGTGCACCAGTATTTTTTGTGAAGAAAAAGGATGGTACACTTAGGTTATGCATTAATTATAGGAATTTGAACAAGGTAACCATCAAGAACAGGTATCCATTTTCGTGGATTGATGACTTGTTTGATCAGTTTAAGACTGATCTTAGAACCGGATATCATTAGGGACACATCAAAGAAGAGGATATTTACAATACTTATTTCTGGACCAAGTATGGGTATTATGAGTTTGTTGTAGTTTTGTTTGGTTTGACTAATGCTCCAACTACATTTATGTGCTTGATGAATAGTGTTTTGTGTCCTTATCTAGACAAGTTTGTTATTGTATTTATTGTTGATATATTGGTATATTCTAAGAATGAGGAAGAGCATGTCAAACATTTAGCAGCAATATTGGGATTGCTAAGAGATAATCAATTGTATGCTAAGCTCAGTAAATGCAGTTTCTTGCAGATAGAGGTACATTACTTGGGGAATGTGGTTTTCAAGGAAGGCATAGTACTAGATCCGGAAAATATAAGTGCTATCATGGAATGGGAAACTCCTAGGAATATGGATGTGGTAAGATCATTCATGGGACTAACAAGTTACTATAGGAGGTTCATCAGGAACTTATCCCATATTTCATATCCTATTACGTCATTGCAGAGGAAAGGTAAGAAATTTGAATGGACAAAGGAATGTGCAAACATTTTTAGTAGTTGAAGAAATTGTTGACAAATGTTCCAATTCTAAAGATTGCATATTTGAATAAAGAGTTTGTGGTATGCATAGATGCTTGCAAGAGGGGACTTGGTCAAGGTATGATTTAGGAAGGAAGTGTGGTATGCTATGAGTCATAGAAACTAAATGAGCATGAGCATAACTATTTAACACATGATCTTGAGATTCCAGTGATCATTCAAGCATTAAATATGTGGAGGTACTATCTTCTTGGTAGGAGGTTTCTATTGATGAGCGATCACAATGGATTGAGGTATCTTTTTGAAAAACCAAATCTAAATGCTAGGAAAGCTAGGTGGTTGTCTAGGATTAGTGAGTTTGATTTTAAGATCAAGTACATCAAAAGTAAAGAGAACAGGGTTGTAGATACTCTTAGCAGATAGTACAGGTAAGACACATAGAAGTTATGAGCTCTTATGGGATAAAATTATAGGTTCTGAATAGTGCACACAAGTCAGCAAGATGATAGGTATAAACAAATTATGCACAGGTTACAGAAGGGTACAGGTGACCATGATAGAGACTATTGTCTCACAGCAGATGGTTTGGTTAGATTTAGGGACAGGATCTATATTATGAATGACAATGAGCTCAATAAGACTATCTTGCTATAATTTCATGATAAGTTGTATTAAGGCTACCTGGGATACTAGAAGACATTGATAGTGGTGAAGAAGTTTTATTATTAGCCAGATATGAAGAAGGAAGTGGTAGAGTTTGTGACTAGATGCTTGGATTGTGACCACCCTCCTCCCACACTTACCCAAGTTCATCAGTCCACCAAGGTAAATATGTGACAAAGAGTTACTATGACATGATTCATCCTCCTAAGTATAGTTAAGGAAGTGGAATCAGTAGAATAAAACCATATTGACCTTCATAAGGAGCTACAAGACCCCCTAGGAACCAAATAACCACTCCAGTTGCCCAAACCCTGAGTTAACTTGATTTTTTACTAACCTGAACTCTCGTTCACTCCCATGATAAGGAAAACTAGTGATTGTAACCCTCCAATCACTCCCATAAGCTTGTTCCCCAACAAATGTGGACTAATTCATTCAGATTTCTGCCAACAACCCTGAAATATTAGCCACTTTTTCAAGGCTAGGATTCATACGTCTGCCCATAACTTGATGAAACTCTGAGAAATGGTAAATGACAAAAAGACACATCCTTTAATTCAAAATTTGATCAAAGACTTAACCTGACACATCCTAACCATGAAAAACATTTCCTCAAACACATCATGAACATGTAAACTAGAACCCATAATTACATATCTGAACATAGGTGTTTCATAATTATTTGAGAATTAACAAAGAAGGACTAATACCCTCTCATAATATATTCAAAAACATCTATTAGGACATATATTCAATAACCATTCATTTACTAGTCAAAATATGTTAAGAGCCATAACCAAAATCTTTCATAAAACCATGCTTACAACCAACATATAACCAACATTATAGCAATTATAGAACAACCGTCAAAGAAACATAATAACAAGTATAAATAATCATGAATTACAAGAGTAAAGGAGCTCATATTAACATGTGGAATCCAACCAATTTAGGGACTTCCATGTACCATGTGACCATAGATTTGGATGAACCAAATCTCTCTTTAACCGAATCACCTTGATGCCATGTTCCAAGCATGAATTTGGGATCTGATGGAATAACCAACCAAAACAAAACCAGAGCTTCGAGAGGAAAAACCACCATAATGCTCAATGAGTGATTCCATTTCACAGTTGGACATCACTAAGCATCACCAGATATATCTCTGCCCAAGTTGTCCAAGGCTCTAGAGAATTTGTTCCAACTTGCCTCTAGGACTAGTAACTCAACACACAACTATCACAGGGCTCCAA
This sequence comes from Pinus taeda, assembly GCA_000404065.3. Taxonomy (NCBI): domain Eukaryota; kingdom Viridiplantae; phylum Streptophyta; class Pinopsida; order Pinales; family Pinaceae; genus Pinus; species Pinus taeda. The sequence goes on along the minus strand of APFE030936558.1, from coordinate 83,187 downwards.
AGAGTGTGTCAAATGAAGGCTCTAGGACTAGTAACTCAACCCACCAAGGTCTCCAAAGAGTTTGTCCAACTAGGCTTCCAGGACTAGTAACTCGACCCAGGTTGTTCCAGGGCTTCCAAAGCATTTGCCCAACAAAGACTCTAGGAACTAATAACCAAACCCACAACCATAAGGAACATGAGCACCAACCAAAACAAATATGGGAAACCCCACAACACCATGGTTATCCAAGAAATAGCAAGGCTTGGGAAAACCACTATCAATCCAGGAAGTCCTCCATGCCAATGAATCTCTTGCTTCACAATTCGAGTTGGATTTCACCCTCAGTGCTCGGATTGTGATATCGGTGATGAGTAGTGTGTGGTATCTAGATAGCAGAGCCTCATTCCATATGACCAACAAAAGATATTTTTTCAGTAACTTTGAGGAGAAGGACCTCTAGATTCACATCAAAATGGGAGATGATGGAAGGTATAGCACGACCAACATCGGTACTATTACTTTTCAGAGGGAGACTAGTTCTCCTCTCACATTAAAAGATGTCATGTATATTATGGGTCTGAAGAAGAATTTAGTTTCAATTGCTATGTTGGAGGACCATGGCTATGATATGATATTTATAAAAGGAAAGGATTTGCTTCATCACATAGCCATTGAACAATTGAAGTGGATTGGGGTTGGCGTAAAGAACTTATAAAAATTGGAAGTAGAAGATTATGCAGCATTGAGCACGAAAGAAAATAAAGTGTAGAGTTGAGACATTGGTGAATTATGGCATAGAAGATTGGGCCATCTTCACCATGAATATTTGAATATAATGAAACTCATTTCTACAAGACTTCCCACAGGTGCACGAGAGCAGAGAGATACATGTAAAGGGTGTACATTGGATAAGTACATCAAAGCCACCTTTCATGATAAGGATAGTTGAGTGCAAGAGATCCTTGAAAGAGTTCACTCAGATGTGTGTCGATCGTTCTTGATAGCCTCCACATTTGAGGACATGTATTATGTCATATTTGTAGATGATTTCTCACGTAAGTGTTGGATTTTCTTCATGGAGAAGAAAGATCATACATTCTCTAGATTTTGTGAATTTAAAGAACTTGTTGAGAAATAAACTGGTAGGAAAGTGAAGGCTCTCAGGAGTGACAACAGTGGAGAATATGTGTTAAATTAATTCAAGAACTTCTTTGCATTAGAAGGAATTCAACTGGAGTTAATAGCACCCCATAACTCACAACACAATGATGTGTTTGAAAGGAAGAAAAAAGTATTATGGGAGTTGAGCGGCACACTTCACAATCATTTCTTTATTAGTTTACTGTCATGTTACCAAGTATGCAAGGAAAAAACTAAAACCAATAGCTGAGTTGGGCATATTTATGGGGTACTGTTGATGGTTTTGGACCTGCCAACATGTGAAGGGGATCTCCCTAATAATAAGTCCCAATTAGACCTCAGATCGTTTGGTGTAGGAGTCCCAGTAGTGGGTCGTAAGGTAATTCCTTGACCGTGATGTCGCACAGAGGCAAGTAAGACAACTCTATCAGTAGCAAGGGTGTGACTGATGTAGTGAGTCAAGGAATGAGTATGAGAGGTTCCAACATTTGAAAGGGAGGGTAAGGTGAAGGTGAGTTTTAGGTTGAAATGGATCAGTCCCAACTTGGATAGGAACTCACAATACAAAGGACATGGACAACTTCCGGCAGAGAAGTCGACATGGATGCGGAAGTCACAACATACAAGGTAAGATAACACAAATAGTAGTCACGAATAAGTCTGAGATGAGTGTGATAGTTGATATAACAAGGTTCAAAGAAAGGTTTGTGTGATGTTCAGGAGAGCAATTGACATGGACAGTGATAGAATTAACAGCATATGAAACACATTAACAACAAGATTCATATAATTGCATGTGAATCAGTTCATACACAAGTACGTAAGTTAAACAACATATGTCATTAAAACAACCAGAGCAGTCCAACTACAATAAAAACATATTCATGAAAATGTCTTGGCTCTTATTATTAAATAAGTGTAGGTCACAATCATACAATACACCATGTATACCTACTAACCCCATCAGTGGAATGTTACAATCACATATGCCTGGTCCTCTAGAAATATGTACTAGCTCCATGCAATGGAGAATCCAAGGTGCATTACAATATTGTCCAAGCCTTCTTCAAGATAGTCTTAGTAGAAGCTTGGCTGACCAAAAGCTCATACAATAAGTGATGAGGGACTATTTATAGCTAAGGGTGAGGTGATCCTTGACATTCCCCTTTGTGATAGTTCAATTGCCCTCATGACTCTTTACCTACTCTGTGATTGTTACATCCAACTATTGACACCTGACTTACACTTGACATGACTCAACATTATAATGCACATGTACTCATGTGAGATAACATGGCTTGAGCAAGCCTTGTGTTGGGCCGTGCAATAGGTATAAATTTACTCTTGATTACACTATCGTTTTCCTCCTTTTGACGCATTTGTGCCATGATGTAATAAGGTTTTGATATAATTTCAATATCAAGTGTATGAAACTTCTTTTGATCTCTTCTAAAAGTCTCTTCTACCCCCCCAGGAACAGACCTCCAACTCTAGCAATCCCTAAAGAATAATGGCATATTTTTTATCAAATGGTGAATAATCAGCGATAGCCTCAAACCTCTACATTACAATACCCTATTGTCGATGCAGCTGCTAATGCTCCCATGAAAGCCATTCCATTACAGAATATTCCTACCTTCCATGGGCTAACTTCAGAGGATCTTGATGCATTCCGTTTCAAATTTGATGTTTTATGTAAGGGATATGATTACACTACTAACACCCAGAAGCTAAAATTGTTCCCCTCTACTCTGAAGGGAGCAAATCTATGTTGGTTTATGGGGCTTGGTGGAGGTACCATTAATGACTAGGACCAAATGAAAAAAACCTTTCTAAAAAAATACCAAGATTATTTCTGAACTAGAGAATTGAAGGATGAAATCTTTCAAATGGTAGTTAAGACTAATGAGACTCTTGAAGAATATGTAGAACATTTTCAATATAATATGCAAAGATCTCCTTATCCAAATTTGCCTCCTGAAGTTATTAAAACTACAATGATCAAAGGTATGAAAGACCAATGGATAGAAACATTAAATTTAATAGGGAGGGGTGATATTTATCAAAAGGATTATGACAATATTATACAATTGTGCATCAGGTGTTCTAAAGGCAGTACAAGGCTGAAACTAATCAGACGTGATGCGATCACTAGAGACAACAAAGCCTCAGGAGGAAGCATTACACGAGTTGAAATTGACAATCTACTGGAAGATTTCAATACTGATATCTTGGGGACCCTAACAACACAATTGGATATCATGCAAGCCAAACAAAAGTAGGCTGAAGCAGAAAAGAATCTGGCTATTTTTTTCCCACGCTGTAGAAAGAAACACAATCATAGAGAATGTTCATTAGATATGACACAAACATGTGCCATTTGCACTAAGGATCATACTACGGAAAGTTTCCCATCGCTTCCTGTATTAAAAGTGGTTTTCAAGGAAGCAGAAGAGGAAGTGGAACCAGTATATCTATTGAACCAGTGCCATCAATGGAAAACACGTTCGACGGGTATGCCTATAGAACCATCTCCATTCTTTCCTTCTTCACAATTTAATTCTCAGCAGTATCTAGGGGCGGCATGGCAGAACCAACCACCTTTCTCTACCTATCCACCTCAAGAATTTTCTATGCCATCTTGACCCAACCAATAAAATCCAAATAATAATTGGCCAAATCACTCTTACCCTCCACCATTTTGGCAGAAATACCCCTATTCCTCTCAATGGTCTCCTTCTACCTCACAAAATCAGAACTGGCAACCAAATTGGAAATGATCCACAAACCAACCTATGGGAACAGTTCCTCTATCTCAACCAACCTTACAAACACCTTATACGTTGTAGAAAAATCCTCAACCTAATATACACCCACAAATCCCAGCTCAACCCAAACCAAATCCTAACAACAGACCAATCTAGTCAGTCCAAATTATTGAGTCTAAACCTTGAAGTTGATATGAGAGAATGTAATGAACTTAAGTTAAGATCTAGATGTGTAATTTCTCCAGATGAGGAAAAAAATCTACAACCTGAAGTTAAAGAAACACATCTGAATAAGCCTTTGACTGTAGATGACCAACAAATAAAACAGGGAGGAGATACAATCAAGCAGAAAGATCCCGAGCAAATTATAATTACTTCTTCCAGAAAGATTGATAATACCTTGAACAATTGAATATCTTGACTTTGATCTTCTGGGTGAACTAAAAAATATCCGTATAAAAATACCCCTCCTCCAGGCCATTCAAGACATTTCGATATATGCTAAAACCATTAAATAATTGTGTGCAAAGAAGTCTGTGAGAAAAAAAAAAAACCAAATTCCCATGTCATAGGAACTTTGTCTAATTTATTACTAGGCAAAGAGACACCTATAAAAAACAAAGACCCGGGGAATCCCATTGTCACAGTCCAAATAAATGGCCCCTCATTTCCAAATTTTTTGGTTGACTTAGGGGTAGCCATTAACATTCTTACAACAAAAACTTGTGAAATTCTTGGTATCACAGCCTTAGAACCAACCACTACCTTGCTAGAACTAGCTAATCGTTCAGTAATTAGGCCAGAAGGAACATTACAAGATGTGATGGTTTCTGTAGACTCTTGGGAATATCTAGCATATTTTTTTATTATTAACCCCAGAAATCAGCTAGATGGACATCCCTTAAGACTAGGAAGGCCTTGGCTAGCAATAGTCGATGCTGATATAGGTTTCCAAACAGGAAGTATGACCATAACCAGAGGGAATGATGTAAAGAATCTAGCTTTATACCCTCCTGGTTAGCCAAGCCTCACCATATTAATAACTAGGAAACAACCAGCAACATATTTAAAAGAAAATATTCATTCACCATCCACTGTGGCAAATGCACTTGAATTCAAAAACCAAACAGAAGATGATGTCATTAACACCTTTATCAATCACCATGTTGCAGTGTTTAATTTGAGATGTCACATGACTGAAGCAGTCCTTGATAATGAGATTGAAGAAGATTCCTTGAGAGACATTAATGACCAACCGATACCAACAACCACTCTCTATAATAGCAAGCCTATTGAAATTGAGCAAGGGAAAATCCTGAACATTAACAGTAATCTAAGTAATGACTAGCAAAAGAAACGTATCCAAGTCCTTAGGAAATATAAAGTGGATTTTGCATGGGACTACCCAGACATGAAAGGGATTGACTGTCAGTTATGCATGCACCACATCTACACTAAAAAAGATGCAAGACCCATTTGACAACCACAACGTAGATTAAATCCTCATCTAAGGGATATTGTCAAAGAAGAGCTTCAAAAAATGTTAGAAGTGAATTTTATTTATCCTATATCTAACAATAAATGGGTTTCTCCATTAGTAGTTGTCCCCAAAAACAATGGAAAATGGCAGATATGCGTTGACTACAAAGAACTCAACAAAGCAAAACAAAAATACCATTTTCCCCTTCCATTTATCGACCAGGTCCTAGATACACTAGTAGGAAAGAAATTCTTCTCTTTCCTGGATGGCTTCAATGGCTACAACCAAATTCAAATTGCTTGTGAAGACCAGAATAAAACTACTTTCACTTACCACTGGGGAACATTTGCTTACAGGGTATTTCCTTTTGGATTGTGCAACGCACCTGCTACATTCCAAAGAGCCATACTCAGTATTTTTGCAGACTTGATAAATGAAGGATTGGAGGTGTACATGGATGATTTCAAACCCTATGGAGATGACCTTCATTAGGCATTAAAAACGTTGGAGAAAGTCCCAGAACAGTGTATTTCTACTAGGTTATGCTTAAGTCATGAGAAATGCCATATGATGATGACAGAAGGCCTAATTCTAGGTCATTACATTTCAGCAGCGAGAATCTAGGTAGATCCAACAAAGATATAGGTAATCCTCTTATTAGCTACTCCCTACACGCAAATAGAGGTATGTATTTTTCTGGGATTTGCTATATATTATTGTAGATTTATAAAGAAATTTTCGCAAATTGCTGCACCTTTATATGCCTTGACAGGAAATGTTGATTTTATATGGACTAATAGATGTGACGCTACCTTTACAGATTCGAAATGGTTAGTATCGACAGCACCAGTATTATGAGGCCCGAAGTGGGATATACCTTTCCAAATTTCATTAGACACATTAGATATAGATATTGGAGCTATTCTTGGCCAAGAAGAAGATAAGAAACCCTACACTATATATTACATCATCAAAAACTTAACTCCTACTGAGTTGAATTACACAGTAACAGAAAAGGATTTTCTAGCTATTATTTATGCTATCAAGAAATTTAGACACTATATAATTGGATACCCTGTATTTCTATATAATAATCACTCTACTATTAAATATTTAGCCAATAAGCCTATTACAAATGGAAGAGTGACTCGTTGGATACTACTTTTGCAGGAATTTGACATAGCTATAAGGGATCAACCAGGGAAGGAGAACCTCATGGCAGACTTCCTCTTTCGAGTGCCAAGAACAGATGATACAATGATGGTAGAGGATCAGTTCCTGGATGAACATTTGTTTGTTGTGGCTATAAAAATGCCTTGGTATGTAGATGTATTGAATTACTTAGTAGTGGAAAAATTGCCCAAACATCTGACACCCAGAGAAAGGAAATTGATTGTGCAGCGTAGCACTCGTTTCTCCTGGATCATAGGATACCTTTTCCACATGGGAGCCGATATGCAGATCCGCAGGTGCCTCAAGGAGGACAAAATTTATGATATCGTAAAATCCTGCCATGATGGACCTTGTAGTGGACACTTTGCAGATTGCAGAACTGGACATAAAATTCTATAAATGGGCTACTATGGCCCATTATTTTTAAAGATGCTAAGAAATTTGTCTAGGCATGTGATAGTTGCCAAAGGATGGACTGCCCTGGCCAATTTGATGAAATTCCCCTACATCCGTAGCTAGTGATAAAACCTTTTGAGAATTGGGCATTAGATTTCATTGGGCCGATCAAACCATCATCCAACTAGAAATTGTATATTTGGTTGCAACAGAATACGTAACTAAGTGGTGGAAGTAGTAGCGTTACCAAGAGAAACAAAGGAAATTGTTATTAATTTTATTTTCGAAATTTTTGTGCGGCATGGCTTACCCAAAGAAGTAATTACTGATGGGGGGCCACAATTCATGGGTCACAAGATCACTGCTACACTGAAAAATCATCACATCACACACAAAATTAATTCTCCGTATCACTCGCACGTGAACGAGCAGGTGGAGAGCACCAAAAAATTTATCGAACCTATTCTAACAAAGATAGTCTCATCACATCGAAGAGACTGGACTTCTCAACTGCCAGAGGCCTTGTGGGCATATCACACAACTTGGAGAAACATTATTGGATACTCACCATATCAACTATTATTTAGTAAGGAACCCATTTTTCCCATAAAATTTGAGATACAAACACTAAAGATAGCCCAGGAAGTGGGACTGGATTTAATTAAAGCCCAGGCTAATAGGTTACAACAAATGAATGAAATAGATGAAATTTGGCTACTGGCTCTACAACGTATGGAAATTATTCAATAGAAAAGAGCCAAATGGCATGATGCCCTGATTAAGAAAAAGACATTTCATGAGGGTGACTAAGCACTTCTTTATGATTCAAGGTTTCAAGAATTCCCTGGCAAACTGCAGACTAGATCGTTAGGCCCCTATGAAATAAAGCAAGTGCATGATAATGGCACTCTTACGCTAGCCACCATTGATGGGTCTAGTTCTTCTTTTAAAACAAATGGGCATTGGGTGCACCTATAACAAAAACCACTTACCAAAGAATCTTTATATCAGTAGATATGTGAGGACCCCACCATGCAAGTTTTAGCTACAGAAGGCAATCCTTCGGTAGCTTCATCTTTATAAATTTTATTTCTTCTCTGTGAAATATATAAATATGATTGCTGATTTGATTTGATTTTCTTTTTATTTTTTTTCTCTGCTTGTTTTTCTATTCAGTTAATTGAAAAACTCTTTCTTTTTTTTGTTGTTTTGCTATTCAATCTATTGAACAGCTGTTGTTAAATATATTGAACAACACTTCTTTTTTCTTCTTCTTCTTCTTCATTTTTTATTTTATTTTATTTTATTTTATTTTCCATTATTTTCTTTGTCAATCTATTGAATAGCACTTTCTTTCTTTTCATTTTTTTCCTATTCAATCTATTGAACAACACTTTCTTCCTTTTCATAGTTTTGTTGTTCAATCTATTGAACAACACTTTCTTTCTTTTCATTTTTGTTTTCTGTTCAATCTATTGAAAAACACTTTCTTTCTTTTCGTCTATTGAACAACACTTCTTTTCTTTTTGTGTGGTTTTGTTGTTCATTTAATTGAACAACTGTTGTTCAATCTATTTAACAACACTTCTTTTCTTTTTGTCTATTTTTGCTGTTCATTTAATTGAACAACTATTGTTCAATCTTTTGAACAACCGCAGTCCAACCCAATTGACAACAAAATTTTTATTTTTTTGTAAATTGCTCTTCATTTATCTCAGCCTATTTTTCTTTTGTTTGCCATTTTGTTTTCTCTTCATGGCATGAAGTACACTAGTTTTATAAGGACAAAGAATTTATGGATTCTATTGAAGGGAGTTAATATCATTAACGTTATGATCTTTAACAAGACAATTTTTTGAAGATAGATTCTTTTTCAAGAAAAGGGACACAATTATTTATATATTACTTAACTGCATCATTTTCTACTATACATGATATTGATTGATCATCTTAAATACCATGTTGGTTCCACCCTTCCTAGTTATAATCTTATCTATCTATAAGAAATAAGACTATGGGTATACTTTTTCTATTGACATGTTCAACTTCTTCAACCATCCCTGCTCTTAAGGAGTATTGAGCCTCCCTCTATTTATCACAAAAATGTGTAATAACAACAAAATTTTGTTTTCAAATGGAGGATAGGGTGTCTCATAAGGCTGTAGAAAAGTGACATTCATAAGGTTGTAGCAAAGTGACATTCCCATTATGACCACCACACCAGGGTTATGATCCATTGGATAGCCAAAATATCCTTGGAATAGGAGGTCTCACCACGAGCCATCCTGATCACTTTTGCCACATGCCATTGAATGGAAGTGTGGTTATTTGGTTACCACCCCAGCATATTGATCTCTTCTGTAGAACTACATTGGAACTATCCATTTATAAATTGAGGATCATGGCTCATATGGGTTAAAAAGCAACCCTGCTGAGGCTATGGACGCCTGCTAGCAGCAGAGGCCTTGCTTATGATATTGAAGTTATATTTTATTGTCAATTATTATTATGATAACCTCTTCTTATTATTTCTTTCTATCGAAGAAATTATTTCCTTAATTTTCCCCTGTTTGGAACCTTTATGCATGAGATAATTCTTTTCAATCAATCGTATCATTCTCGGCTAGAATACTATCAACAAAGCATCTTTTTGGCATATTGTTGTCCTTTTCTTTTTCGCATAACTTATCATCAATCCGAAGCATCCTATCTCTTATTCATAATTATCTTTACACACTCCACTCTCATTATAACCATACCTCTTGCCGTCTTATCATTGATATGTGTACTCTGCTTCATTTACTGTCATACTGTTCACTCCCTTGCCTTGCCATTAGAACACCCCTTTCCCTGTCTACTTGGTTGTAGGCAACCTCTCTTTTTAAGAAAGGGCAGGATTCCCATTACACCTTTGGATGTGCTATATTTATTCCTCTTATTTGACTTGATATGTTGTTGTGATATCCCATGATCAAATGACATGTGGCAGTACGATAGTCCTCGAACTAATATTATTAATTCTCATGGAAATTTTGCTTAACATTATGAAATTTAGTTGTTACATCTACTTGTTTTTCTATTTCACCAAAGAAATTGTTTTTGTTGGTTTTTTTTTTTTTTTGTATTAATCCTCGAAATTATAGGGTGAATATTGGAAGAATTCAAGAATTATTAGTGGAAAATCAGTTTACCAAGAACCCTTAGTGTTGGAAATTTTTGATAGAGCTAGGGAAATTCTGGTGTGCATAGGATGGATGTCATATTTCACTAGGCTTCAGGCCCCTAGTAGTGAAATTTCGCTCAAATTTTTACAACACTTATAGAATGGGCAATCCACTGTAAAAGGTATAAGAATAACAGTATTAGAGGTCGTGACAGTTGAAGTTTCCGAGCTGCCGGTAGAAGGAGAAATATGGCCTAAAAAGCACATAATGTTGCATGATGCGGTGGAGATTTTCAAAGATGCAAGTGAAGAATTAACCCGAAAAGGCAAGGGCATTCAACCATCCTCTCTGGGAGAACCATGGTGTGAATTAGCAAGTTTCATCCATAAGTACATTACCTGTGATGGTTGACGAGATGTGGTAAAAGCACGACAACTCAAAATCTTATCCGTTTTAAAGAAAAAGCTAACTGTCAATTTTCCATACTGTTTAAATTCATTATTACATGATACAACTGATAGAGTAAGAAGGGCTAAACATCGTAATACTATAATCAGTCATCATGGTTTGACTAGACTGATTGTTAGTCATAGTCTTTCTTAGCAAGATTTAATTTGGGATAATTTTATAGCACCACTAGAGATTAGGCAAGACCCTATATTCCAAAGCTCCATAACCTTGGAAATTGGACAGCAGAACCCTGTTCCGAAGAAAAAAGGAGCTGCTCATAGAGCAACAGGACCTCATAAGCATAGGCATTCTGTGAGGCTAAACCTAGTTGAGAGGACTTTTATAGATCCTCAAGGTAGCGCCAAACACCTGACAGAGCCATCTAGTCCAATTAACATACATGACTCTGAACCAGAACAAGAGGAAGAAGGTAATTCTGAATCAAAACAGGGGGAAGAACACAATTCTGAACCTAAACAAGAGGAAGAACCCAATTCTGAACCTGAACTGAAGGAAGAATGCAATTCTAAACCTAAACAGGGGGAATAATGTAATTCTGAATCAAAACCTAAGGAAGAATGCGATTTTGAACTAGAATAGGGGGAAGAACATGATTCTGACCCAGAACAAAGGAAAGCACAACATTTTTTTCAAAATGATGATGAACTAGAAAATGAAGCAAGGCCTTCTTAGACACCACCTATGAACCCCCGATATGATTTCTTGGAGGACTTTGAGGAAGGGATGGCCTAGGTTCTTGCAAATTTGAATGCATGTATGAAACTTGGAGGATCACTTGACCAGAACCTGAACAAAGCTCAATCCTCAGAAGATTCTGGTCACACAAAAAAATTTCCTTCCCCAGAAGCTACAGACCAGGAAGAAGAAGTGGATGAAGACATAATGCATGAATTTGATAACCAGTCAGGTGACATGGTTATAGTGGAGCATAGCCAAGACGAGCACCAAGAACCCTTAGATACAATTCCTATTGATAGACCTATTCCTACAAAAGATGGTTCTCCGAAGAAGAAGGTAGTCGAAATAAAGTTAAGGAAACTGAGGAAGAAATACCAGAAGCTTTAGAGGACGGTTAAGAGGCTACATCGGAAATTGAAAGAAAATGCAAATAAGAACACTCATAGCACTACTCCTGAGTTAGCCACCATGGCCACACAAACATAATCATGTGAAGGTAAGGAAATAGGTACCTAGACCGAATCTATTTCTACTCAAACAGTAGCCACAAAAACAAGAACTCACATAGATTTGACAGATATGGCTACTCAGACAAAGGAAATATCCTCTCACAATCAAAGGACCCAGCCAAAAGAGATAGTCAATGATGCTCCATCAAGAAGTAATCATATGCTTCTAGAGTTACAGGAGGAGCTGGTACATACCCAACTTGCTTTAGATCAATGTAAGAAGGAGATAGTTCCTTGGCAAAAGTATCGGAAGTTGTAGAAGAAATTCCGAGAATTGACCATAACTTAGAGTGAAACTTTAGATAAGTTCAGGCAGGAGGAAGAAACGCAGAGGAAAGTGAAAGCCAAGCTAGATAAGATTGTGGGTCAGATCGATGCTATTTTCTCTTTATATTCTGATGTCTTATCTTGTAGATCTCTTGCTACAAATTATTCTCTATTTTTATTAGAAAGATATTTACTGTTGAAAATTAAAGTTGTTAAGGCTTGTAAGTCAGTCGAATTGAAGAAAATTGAAGAATTCATAAAACACTATAAGGAGCATGGGATAAAAGTCCAATGCCTTCTCTATGAATTTTATTTGCATAATTTTTTTTAGAAGGGGAGGAGGGTAATAATCATAGCCTCTTTTTTGGGGAAATTTAGTTCCAAGCCTTTACTTCTTTCACAGCAAACCAATTCAAGTGGTCCAAGGCTTATAACACCTTCCAAAGAAAAGAACATGGACTCGATTTGTGGGTAAGGGGTGAGCCTACTCAACCCTTGCAACTTTTTGTTAGACACAAAAGGCTCATGACACAGGAGGGCATAATTAAGACTCTGGGGCCTATACGTAAATAAATTTTGCAAATGGGAAGGTCATATTTCTTATCCATTTAGGAAAGGTCCTTGCTTGCATCCAAACAAAGATGGACAATCTCAAGCAATAATGTAAAGGATAGAGAACTGTTTAATTACAATAATTTTAGAGCTGCCGCAGGTTGTTTTTCCACATATAGTAATATTATCTTGAGGGAAGGACCATATTGGCTAGGGTGTTGATTTATGAACCTTATTATTTAGTACGCTCCTGAAGGACATCATTCTGATTATGAGTTTCCTAAAGGTCATGAAGGGACAACCTTTGCAATTTTAATACAAAAGCGCAATTTTAGGTTGGATAAAGAAAAAGTCTTTCTTGCTTACTCTTTAAATGCATTACATAATAACTACTTATGTTCACGAGGACATTAAACAAGGCAAGCAGCGGAGTATGTTGGGCCGTGCAATAGGTATAAATTTACTCTTGATTACACTCTTTTTCCTTCTCTTTTTGCATTTGTGCCATGATGTAATAAGGTTTTGATAGAATTTTGATAGAAAGTGTACGAAACTAATTTTGATGTGTTTTGGCTATCAAAACTAACTTTTGTTGCTTTTTATGCAAAACTTAGCTAATGGAACAGTTGTTCTTCAAACTATTGAATGACACGGGCTAAACAAGGAAAAAGGAGTGCATCTTGTGTGGTCAAATTGAGAATCGAATCAGGAGGATTAGTGTAATATGGAAGATTGTCTGATAATAAAATTTAGTTGCAAATTCCTCAGGACCTCCTAATCCTGAGGAATCACATTTATCTCTTTTCCTCTTTGACTATAAGAGGGGAAAAACGAATAGAATAGGGAGACTTAACTTTTCGCGTTTTTACTTCAGTTGTAATTTTAATATACAGAGTATTATTCTAAAGGATACATCATGTTGTAATGACATTTGGATTTGATGAATAATATATAATTCGCATTGCAATTCATTTACGAGATTTTGAAGTAATCAAGCAGTAACCACTGGTGGCTTGGGCCCAGTCACTGGTGGATTTCGCTGTTGTTCACTATTTTATAGTTTTACCTTTCTTTTACTACAAGTTTAATTACTCCACTTTAAAGCTTTACAATTGATTTACTTTCACTAGTGTTGAGCTTGTGTATTCATCGCATTAATTCTTATTTCCATTGATTGGTTTCATTTATTTATGTCACAAATTGATTTGATTATTAGATAAGAATCATTTCTTGTTAATTGAAATCTAGAGTGTTATTGATTAATTCAGGTGCATTACTTTTATGTGAAAGTTTAGGTTCAGTTGAAAGAGCTCTGTTATCGCTACGGTACACTCGGTTGATGTAATTATAATTAGAACTTTTGATTAAGATTGAGTTTTGGTTTTGATTAAGATTGAGTCTTGATAAGTTAATTTCCTTGAAGTTACAAGTTTGATAGTTATGGTTTGAACTGTTTACTCTTGTATTGAAATCAATAAGTTATTTTAAAGCATTACTCTCTATAGATATAACGATTTCCATCACTTGCACATATTGTGTACACTCTTGAAACAAAAAGACTTACCCAGTTTGATAATTAATGTGAGGCATTTAGGAGTTCTAAAAGACACCTTATATGCGCCCAACACATTGCAAGACATCACTAATGCTTGTTCCACTATGACGAGACCAACTCGTTTCCATGCTTGTGATGGTGAAGGTGGTTAGATGATGCCAAGCCTGGTCATTCATGATGATATGCATGCACCTCATGGTGACATCTTGCTAAAGCAAACTCTTGCCTCTGTTACAACCGGTGCATTAGTTCATCCCCTGCATCCAACTCGTCTGCTAGCATGTACATGGTTGCTTGGACATGGTTGAACTGGAAACACACTGATGCATAGTGTTTGTGTTGATCTTCAAGTGTGTGTTCGTGGCCATGTTCATCAAATTACTGAAGTAAATGTTAAGCCTCAATTGGACTTGCTTCTTGTCTTCGCCTTGGTGAGTGTGTTGAATGGGTTGGATTCCATGCGTGCACTCAATGACATGTGTGATGCTGGATCCCTTGCATGCGATCAAAAACATTGTTCACAATGTTTTCTCTGTGTCAGCTGCTAAGATAGATCCTTAACTCGTATTGGCTCAATTTCATCCGTGACTACATGTTGCATCCACTACTATTCCTGTTCTTGCTGCAACTCATTGGATTGTCTGTGCAGCTTCATTTTCTTCCTGAGTTGTTGGTTAAACACATGCAACTCCTTCTTTGTTCCATCTTCTGCCTTCACACATGTTCATGTCACGCCATCACTTCATAGCCCAAGTCTCCAAAGTTTCTTTCATTATCAATGGATCTGCTTGATCTTGCAACTTTTGCTTTGCCTCTATGTTGTCAACAACCTTCCCCTTGCATTTGCTACGTTCGCTATGTTTGATGCATTAAATGCATTCATTATGTTTCCTTTAGCTATTGTTCATGATGTTTCTTCTTGATGTCCTTGTCCATGAACAACTTGATGTCTTCGTGAGTAGGTGAGCCCATGGACACTTCATTGACTGCATCCCCAAGTGTGCTCTGAAAGGTGTCTTCATCTCTGCTCTCTTGGCAACCATTGTACCTATACTGTTGAGAGGCAGATGACACCTGTGATACCTGGAGACATGGAAACGCTCAGAGCAATAAATCTGTTAGTCGAAAACCAAAATGAAAATGAGAATTGACTTGCAACATACCCGGGTGAATAATCATGAAGGTCGCACAATTTTGGTCGGGAGGTTAGGAGACCGATTGCCAAGATTGTACAAGGCATAGTTCGAGTTGTTGAGAGACTGAGTGACTACTGGAACTATGCAATGCATTGTCCAGTTAGGCAGTTAGCTACTGGGATTGCGCAATTCATGATTCTAGTTTGGAAGGACATCTTGCCCAGGGACAGATTTGTGCAAATTTTTGGGTCAAGAAACCACTAACCTCCAAATATGCCCTACTCAGTCTAGGAGATCAGTGTTGGGCTAGAATGCATAGATCAGGAGAGGAATGCGAGCCTTCCTTCTCCATATTACGCAATGCAGCCTTGGTGAAGGGAGAGACCGGGTCAAGATTGGCCCGACTCACCGATGGGCAACTAAAAGCAAGTAAGTTGATGGAATGAATGGTGACACTAAGTGATATAAGAAGTGATAAACTGTGCAAGAAAAACATGAATGTAAGATTGAGCAAATAGATCAACATGCATGTGGGTGAGGTGGTTCGCCAGTTGGGCGAATGTCCATGCAAAACAATTTCATGCATGTGACAACAGTCAGATAGCAATGAAAATTGAAACAGAGCTAGGACAAGCCAGAATATATGTAAACGACAACAAATGTTCAAAGAAATCAAGCAAACAACACTCACACAAGAGAATATACAAAAAGCTACAGAAATGTTGAAAAAGACAAGTTGAGGCCACTTACCCATGAATAACTGAGCTAGATGTGTCAAAGAGTCCTGGATGTGTTGTGGGATGTTAGAGCTCAAAGATCAATGTGAATGAATGAGCTCTAATGCATCAAATAAATAATTTTTGTCTCAAGACACGCATGCCACAAAACTAGGAAAAAGTGACACTTGGAGAGAAACTTCTGAAACAACTTTGCATGCAACCCTCGTCTGCTAAAAATATCTTCTTGAATCATGGGATACCTTTTGCATGCTACCTCTTGCTATTCTAGGAAGATCAAGTCATGCATGCATGCAAGTCAAGTTTCCTCGATCTCAGGTGGAATTGATCAACTGGACTATCCATGCATACCAGTGCTCAACTATTGGGAAAAATGTGCATTCCTGACTGTAAGCTGGGCTGCCTGCCCAAGGGGATTGTGTAATTTCTGGGCCCAGTAGCTAACTGCTACCTAGATTTGCACAAATCCTAGGTTTGACACCCTATTGATGGGAAAAATTGTGCAATTCCTGCTAGGAGGGTTGGCTGGTAGGATTGCACAATCTAGAAGACTAGCAGGCTGTCAGAGATGATTGCACAATTCTTGGAGGGAAAGGTTGGTTGCCCTCCAGGAATGTGCAATTTCCAAGGGGAAGTTTCTCAACCTGCAGCTGGACCAAGTTCGGGTAAACAACCTGTGAGGGGAATGGATTGATTGTGTTCGAAAGGCTACCTTTATGCGAGGAAAGCACTGAAGCTTGAGTACTTGATGAAGCAAGACAAAGTGTTGTGTAAGGTTGGTAGGGAGGCTCCAAAACAGGCTAAGGAAAAATTTTGGAGGGTGATTGTAGCCGCTACAACACTTGGCGATACACTGGTAGAACCCCATCTCTCTAGATAGACCTTGTTCATGAACTTTAAGTCTAACACCTCTGGAATTATTTTTCAGTTCTTATCTCATCTTGGTTTGACACTGACTTGATTATAAGATGTAGCATCTACTAAGACCTTGGTCGATTGACACACATTCCAAGCCAAGGCAACACAGTTGTTTCGATTGGGGTTGGGGGGTATATAGGTGCACAAGAAATATAGTCATCAGAGTCTTAGTTTCATCTCTGGCATTTTTCCACAGCCAGTAGGCCTAGACAGTGCCCCAATGGAGTCACATATGAACATAAGCATGGCTCTGCTGCTAGTGAGCTTGGTCAGTACCCTAGCAGAGTTACTTGCATCACCTTCCTGTGCAAGAAGCCTTTCTCTTCTTTCACCTTATTCATTTTTCATTTCGAATTTTTTGATTTTTTATTTTTTTATCTCTTTTTCATTTTTAGTATGCATAGCACTTATTCATTTCAGAGGCAGAAGAGGGATCTTGACTTATTGAGAAAAGAGGAGGTTGTTCAAGTAGAGAAGTAGTTTATTGTATCTTTGACGTGCCTATTAAGGTTTCCCCCCTCACCTTACTCTACTTGACTAAGATGACAAGGGTTAACCCAAAAGCAATCAAATAGAGAAGGTGACATTAGTTAGCATGCAAGCGTTGTGTTTACACCAAGTTTCACTTCAAACAATACGTATTTTCCTTCGATGTATCATGGACTAAGAGTAACAAGTTCATTGTACAAAGGCAAGATAATAGATAACCAAATAACGATAGATGTACAAAACCTCTTGTACTTTACCCAGCTCATTTCATGAGCCACACATGGTTTCATGCAAACTAACTTATGAACAAATGAAACAAACAAAAAAGCAAAGAAAGAGTAGAAGTAAAATTGAAAGCAAAACAAGCAAACAAGCAAACACACAAACAAGCAAACAAAGCATGTAAGCAAACAAGCATGCAAGCAAACAATTGAAAGCAAACACTACTCCTACTCCTATACTAACAGTGCATAGGCAAGATAATGTGAAGTGATACTTCCAATGCAACCACCAGTGCATTGGTAGACTCATGTGGGTGAAAGCTTAGTTCGTGAGTAACCCAGTTGTGTGGACCAACATACAAGAAAGATATGGCAGTGAAGACAACCACACTTCATGTTTCAAAGTGCCCACAGGACATAAGTGACTTTATGTGCATGACGGACAATCCATGGACTTATCACGGTGTTGTGTGACACTACATGAAAGATTGAAGCAAATGCACATTCTTGACTGAGACATGCAAGAAAATGAAAGAAACAAAGATAACTTGCATCATGCACGAGTGCTTGCAAAGTATGACTCCTCTCATGCATGAGCAATGGGATCATGAAATTAGAGTGGATGAAGTGTGATCTGTGTGTGAGATGGATCTTCAATGCATACAGATGAGTGATGAGGAGCCTTGGGTGATTGAATAGTTTCATGATCAAAAGTGAGACTAACCCCAAGCGAGCAAGAACCTAACATAACCATCAGCTCGAGCTAAAGTGCCTCGAAAATCTTGGGTGTCTCAACTTCATCATTAGGTAGATCATCGTAAACTAGTGGCTTCAAAATATCAATTGCGATAGATTCATGATCATGATAAAAAATGGAAGAAAATGAATCACAACCGCCACAATAAAAAAAATCAATGAATTCTTCGACATCCTCATGATTAGATGAATCAAATAGAGGGGTATATGAAAAGCAAATGAACTCATCCTCTATGTTTCCAGAAATGACAGATGAAGGATCAAGTGGATCTTCAAATGAATAACTTATCCTCTCCATTGTCGAATGATGGACTAACATCGGTGAGTCCTACGAATGATCAACAATGGGTGCATCCATGGAGGAAGACACACATGCAAAATCATGGATGGCAAGTTCATCAAAGAAGCTAGGAAAGAATAGAGGGGGATCAGACGAAAGGGATTCTTCCTTTGCCAAGTGTTGATGTTCAAGCTCCCACTCATACTCTTCATGAATGACAGTGCATGTTGGTTATGCAACACCAACTCTGTCAATGGGTTGTTCCTCGTTCACAACAAGTGAAGAGTCTGGAATGGAAGAACATAAGACAACATCATCCGAAGGAACACCTGAGCGCATAGATAGAGGTCAAAGAAAAGAATGCATATGGGAACTAGAAGGAATCACAACCAACTCTGCATGAAAATTGAGTGAAGTGATGTTGGGAGGGTGTTAAGGATGAACAAATGTACAAACATGATCCTCAACATCACTAGGAGTTGGTGGAACTGTTGAATGAGAGGGAGGCGGACAATCCATTGAGACAATGCCTGATCCCATGTGGGATTGCACAATTCCATCAATGAAGAAGATTGAGTGAGGCTCGATGTCAAGCTTTCTGTTGGGACAGGCAGGTTTCTTAAGACAGTGTTCGAACCAATCCCAGAGAAAAGCAAACTCCATCTGCTCTTAGGAGCTTGAAATTGTAAGTCATGAAAGCACTGCCAAAAATCAATAATGGATTTTTGTGGAGCCCTCCATTACTATAAAAGTTTCCAGTCAAGATGTTCTGGATCAAAATGATGGAATGTGTCTTCAATAAGATCACAGAAGCACTCACATGAGTGCACAGTCTCAGCCAGTAGGTTGAGCACCCAATGGAATGGGGATTCGCGAAGTGTGAATGTAAGCAGCAGACTGGCTTATTTGTCAGTAACTCATCTTCCTCATAAATCATGGAAAAGAAGTTACGTAAGTGCTCAATCCAAACCACATTGCCTTCACCATCATATGTGTCAGTGGAAAAGATATTGGAAAGCTTCCTCGAGATGGAGACATAGTCATGATTCGAAAAACACCTCGAGGAAGAGGAATGCAAGACTCCATGAAATATATGCAAAGGTTCAAAATTGGATGAGAGGAGATTGCCTCATCAAGCCCTCCTTTTAGCACTAGAAATGTTGATGTTGTTGGACCTGCCAACATGTCAAGGGAATCTCCCCGGTAAGAACTCCAATTATACCTCAGACCATTTGGTGTAGGAGCCCCAACAATGGTTTGTAAGGTAGTGCTACGACCGCGATCTCGCATAGAGGCAAGTAAGATAATGCTGTTAGTAGCAAGGGTGTGACTGATGCAGTGAGTCAAGGAATGAGTATGAGAGGTTCCAACACTTCAAAGCAAAAGGAAGGTGAAGGTGAGTTCCAAGTTGAAAGGTATAAGTCCCAACTCAGCTAGGAACTCAAAACACAAAGGATATGCACAACTTCTAGCAGAGCAGTTGACACGGATGCAGAAGTCACAAAATACAAGGTAAGATAACACAAACAACACTCACAAATGAGTATGAGACGAGTGTGATGGTTGATATAACAAGGTTCAGAGAAGGGTATGTCTAATGTCCGGTAGAGCAGTCAACATGGACGGTGACAACATTAATAGCATATGCAACACATTAACAACAAGATTCATATAATTTCATGTGAACTAGTTCATACACAAGTGTGTAAGTTAACAACATATATCATTTAGGAAACTGAAGCAGTCCAACTATAATAACAATATATGCATGAAAATGTGTTGGCTCTTATTATTAAAGAAGTGTAAGTCACAATCATATAGTACACCATGTAAACCTACTAGCCCCATTAGTGGAAAGTTACATCCACATCCGCCTGCTCCTCCAAAGAGATGTATTAGCTCCATGCAATAGAGAAGCCGAGGCGCATTAGAATACTGTCCAAGCCTTCTTCAAGATAGTCTTAGTAGAAGCTTGGATGACCAAAAGACTACACAATGAGTTATGAAGAACTATTTATAACAAAGAGTGGGGTGACCCTTGACATTTCTCTTTGTGACAATTAAACTACCCTTATGACTTTTCACCTACTCTATGACTGTTACATCTAATTATTGACACTTGACTTACACTTGACATGACTCAACATTACAATGCACGTGTATTCATGTGAGACAACATGGATTAAGCAAGCCTTGCAAGACATCACTAACACTTGGTCCACTATGATGAGACCAATTCTTTGACATGCTTGTGATGGTGAAGGTGGTGAGATGAGGCCAAGCCTGGTCATCCGCAATGATGTGCATGCACCTCATGGTGACATCTTGTTGAAGCGAACTCTCACCTCCATTGCAACTGGTGCATTGGTTCGGCCCTTTAATCTAACTCGTATGTTAACATGCACATGGTCACTCGAGTATGGTTGAACTGGAAACACACTAATTCATAGTGTCTATGCTGATCTTCAAGTGTGTGCTAGTGGTCATGCACATCAACTTGCCAAAGTACATGTTCAGCCCCAGTTGGACTTGTTTCTTGTCTTCGCCTTGGTGGGTGTGTTGAATGGGTTGGATTTCATGCATGCGCTCAATGACATGCATGTTACTAGATCCCTTTCATGTGATCAACAACATTTCTCACCATGTTTTCTCTGTGTCTGCTATTGGAATAGATCCTTAACTTGTACAGGTGCAGTTTCATCCTCGAGTGCATGTTACGCCCATTGTTGTTCCTATTCCTGCTGCAACTTGTTGGAATGTCTGTGCAGCTTCATGTTCTTCTTGAGTTGTTGCTTCAACACATGCAACTCCTTCTTTGTTCCATATTCTACCTTCGTACAATCTTCATGTCGTACCATCACTTCATAGCTTGAGTCTCCAAAGTTGCTTTCATTATCAATGGATCTTCTTGATCTTGCAACTTTTCTCCCCCTCTATGTTGTCAACAACCCTCCTCTTGCATTCACTGCATTTGTTGCATTCGCTGCATTCAGTATGCTGCCTTCAGTGGTTGTTCATGAGGCTACTCACTATGATGTTGCTACTTCATGTCCTTGTCCATGAACAACTTGATGTCTTCGTGAGTAGGTAAGCCCATGGACACTTTATCGACTACATCCCCAAGCATGCTCTGAATGGTGTCTTCATCTCTACTCTCTGGGAAACCATTGTACCTATACTGTTGAGTGTAAGATGAACACCAATGATACTTGGAGACATGGAAACACTCATAGCAAGCAATTTGTCAATTAAAAAACAAAATGAACATGAGAAATAACTTGCAACATACCTGGGTGAATGATCATGAAGGTTGTGGAATTTCGGTCGGGAGGTTGGGAGACCGACAACCAAGGCTACACAAGGCATAGTCTGGGCTGTTGAGAGATTGATTGACTACTGGAATTGTGCAATGCACAGTCTAGTTAGGTAGTTGGTTGCTAGGATTGCATAACGCACGCTTCCAGTTGGGAAAGACTGCTAGCCAAGGGACAAATTTACGCAAATTTTTTGGCCAAGTAGCCACTAACCTCTAGAAATGTGAAATTCAGTCTAGGCGGTTAGTGTTGGGCCATAATGCGCAAATTAGGAGAGGAAGGTGATCCTTCCTTCTACAAATTGCACAATGCAACCATGGTGAAGGTAGAGACCAGGTCAAGGTTGGCCCAAATCTCCGATGGGAAACTGAAGGAAAGTAAGTCGATGGCATGCATAGCAACACTAAGTGATAGCAAAAGTGATAAACAATGCATGCAAAACATGAATGGAATATTGAGCAAATAGATCAACCTGCATGTGGGTGAGGTCATTTGCCAGTTGGGCGAACGTCCATGCAAAACAATTTCATGCATGCGATAGAAGTGAGATAGCAATCAATATTGAAATAGAGCTAGGACAAGCTAGGATATATGTAAATGACATCAAGTGTTCAAAGAAATCAAGAAAACAACACTCACACAAGTGAATATACAAAAAGTGACAGAAATGCTGAAAAAGACAAGTTGAGGCCACTTACCCATGAATAGCTGAGTTAGATGTGTCGAAGAGTCTTGGATGTGTTGTGGGATGTCAGAACACTGATATTGATGTGAATGAATGAACTCTGATATGTAAAATAAATAAGTCTGGTCTCAAGACACGCATGCCACAAATCTAGGAAAAAAGGAATCTTGGAGGAAAACTTCTAAAACAACTTTGCATGTAACCCCGAATTGCTAAAAATAGCTCCCTGATTCATGGGATACCTTTCGCATGTTGTCTCATGCTATTTTCGGAAGATCGAGTCATGCATGCATGCAAGTCAAGTTTCCTCGGTCCCTGGTGGAATTGGTCAACTAGACTATCCATGCATGCTAGTGCTCAACTACTTGGGAAAAAATGTGCATTCCTAACTGTAAGCTAGGTTGATTGCCTAAGGGGATTGTGCAATTTCTAGGCCTAGTAGGTGACTGTTGCCTAAATTTGCACAAAGCCTAGGTTGAACTACCTATTGATGGGAAAAATTGCACAATTCCTGCTGGGAGGGTCGGCTGGCAGGATTATGCAATCTAGAAGACCAGCAAGTTGTCAGAGAGGATTGCGCAATTCCTGGAGGGAAAGGCTAGTTTCCCCTCTAGGAATGTGCAATTTTCAACGGGAAGTTGCTCAACCTATAACTGAACCAAGTCCAAGTAAGAAGCTTGTGAGGGGAATGGATTGACTATGTTTGACACGCTGCCTTTGTGTGAGGAAAGTTGATCCAGATTTAAAAACAAAGATGCAGTAGAAATAACATTGCATTTCATTAATATCAAATACTGAAATATGCATACAAACAGAATGGAAATAAGACTAGCTCGGGCGATGGCTGCTTATCTCTAATAGGAGATGTGGTGGCTACATGCCTCTAAACTGTGTTGCAATGAGGCGCAAAGGCCTTTTTATTATTGAACAATAAGTGCAAACCCTAAACAACCAAAACCCTAACCCAAGGAGATGTAACACCAAGAGTTTATGGGCCCTGTTGTAACATGTATTTTGTTGTTTATTTTATTCATTGTTTCATTCAAAATCACTTGAAAAATATTTTGAAAAAAAGATAAGGGAATTATATTAGAAATCAAAATATAAAAGAAATGAAGAAATATATCAGGTTTTACAAAGGAAACAAGTGTTAAACATTAACACTGGACTTGGAATATATACACTATGCTTTATAAAACACATCAGGTCCACTGCACTACAGAATTATGAATGTTGGACACCGTCGATTACAATTTGCGTTTGCAGGCTAGACCGGAAATATATATATTATGATTTATAAGCTTCTATGGGTCCACGATATTGCGTAACTCTCAATATATATATGTGTGGCTATGCCAATTGCAATATGGATGGGCTGGACCCGTAATGATATATAATGTGTTTAATAACTCTGACGGGTCCATTAAGCACCTTATGTATATGTTCACAGTGTCGATTGCAATTTGCAATTGGGTTCCAGACCCAATATATTTATTAAATTGCGATAATTCCTTTTTAGTTCCGCTTTATGTGTTTTACATTGATTTTTTCGTATAAATAGAAAATTAGTGTTAAAGCCAAATCCAAAGAAAAGGTTGGTTTTCAAGTGGAGAAAAAATGGTAGATGGTTTTATTTGGAATTTACGTGATTCCAATCAACATTCAACACGTAGCAGTCAGGCGAAGAGAGAAAACTGCCCATTTCGAGTAGGTATTCTCTGGGCTTATGTATTGCCTAAAACCTTTACAGATCGTCCGATCTGAAAAGTGTAGATCAATGGCGGGGATGAATCAACGGGATGTATACCTTGAAAATTGTGTGAAGGTGAAAAAATTGTGTTTTATCATATATTTTCATTATAAAAGGTTTATAATAGAAAGTGAAGATATAAATTTTTTATGCCAAAGTCCAACATTTGCATAGTTATGCAGCCTAAGGGCACGGATAAGTTAAGTTTTTACAGTGATTTTTGGGCCGATTACTATTTGCAATGGATGTCAAAAAAGTGCTGAATGGGTGGATTTGATAGGGTTATGAAGTAGGATTAACTCTTTTGAGTTCCGTATTAATCAAAGGTCACGTTAATTTCGCTATGCAAAGTGGAAAAACAACATTAGAGCTAAAGCTGAAGAGGAAGACAATCTGATATGTTTCTTGGCATTTTGGCCAATCAGAATGCCCATGTAAGCCAGGATTACACAAACTGAATGTATTTTATTACGGCTAAAATGAATTAAGCATCATTAGGGCATTTACATAGGAATTTGGCAGTGGATAAACAGAGCAAGCCAACAGTTATCATTCCCTTCTAAATCCTATTACGTTTTTATTATTTCATGTTCTTTGAGGTGTCTTTTACCCTCTGTAAAATTTTGTATTAGTTTTTAATTCATATATTTAGAGAAGAAGTTAGATAATTTGAACAGTTTTAGAAATCAACAATTGTTCCACATTGTATAAAAAGAGGAAATTTTACTAAGAAAGAGTTCGAATTTTGGGGAATCCGGAGACTAGGCCATTGTATTCCTGATATCATCATTGATTAGTGAAAGAATTAGAAGTTTCCATCAATTGTTGCATATAATTTTGTAAGCATCCATGTCATGTGTCATGCTATGTTTTCTTCTTTTCAAGTATAGTAATGAAGTTGTAGGTCTTTATTTTCTTATGTAGATAAAGTTAAAATCCCTTAAAAGAGCACTCCTATACTTGAAGTCCTCACTTCCTTTCTAAATTATAAATAATAGTTTCTGTGAAAATAAAAATATTGTCTATGATTCAGTTCTCATTATCATAATTCTTCTAAGTTACAAATAGTAGTTTTTTTGAAAGATCAACATATTTTTCTTTAACTTTTCCCTTCAAACTTTCTTCATTCATCATTTCTATCTAGCAGCAAATGGCATTATGAGATGTTTTGGTCATACATGTATTAAGAGTTAAAGACCAAGTTTTCTAGGTCCTTTATTTGAGAACACAACAAACAATAAGTGATAGTAAAAAGTATTTATTAATGTCCTAAGCACAATTTCCCCACAGCCAGGAAATTGATTTCTTAAGGAACAACATTATTTGGCGTCGTTGTCGAGGAGAGAAGACAAGAATATTTTTCCCTAGGTTTCAATATTTTCCTCTGGTTGTTCAATGAGGAGGAAATGTTTGGATGTTTTGAATTAAAACAATAACTCTGGCTTCAAGAAGGCCCCATACAAGATCAAACACTTCACAAAAGAAGGTTCAAGCTCTTTCATATCTTGAAAGGCTATTTTCAAGGAGAGTTAGGAAGTCTAAGATTCTAACTAGACCAATTCCTACTTTGCCTGCATCAAGTAGCAACTTATCTAAACATTCATATGATAGAGAGTCATCTTTTTCATTATCTTCATTTCTGGAACCTAGCTGTCAAGACCAATCTTTTGAGTATGTTACTTTTCATTTACCTGCTATAATTATTCAACCTCAACCAATAACCACATTACCTCCTTTTCACATTCCATTTACCTCTCAATCAAGTTCCACATCTATTGGTAAACAAATTTTAATAAACAAGGCAGTACCTACATTCTTAGTGAATAGGTATGCACCTCTTCAACTACCACAACCTTTCAATCAAATGCCATAGGATTACCTTAAAACTCTTCCACATTTTTCAGGAGAAGATGAATAGACAACAAAGAATCATGTAGTTGTATTTTGTAATTTTGCACAAAGCCTAAACGTTGAACATTTAGATGTTGTTCTAATACTCTTTGTTCAGTCCTTGGATGGAGAAGTAAGGAAATGGTTCAAAGGACTTCCCAATAATACCATTCCTTCTTGGGAAGAGATGGAACATGTGTTTATTCAGAGATGGGGAGAAAAAAGAGACCATGGATATTCATTAATAGAGTTTAATGCCATAAAGAAGAAGTATGATGAAACCGTGGCTGAATTTGTCAGAAGATTTAACAAATTGTACAATAGTCTCCCAACAGAGATCAAGCCTCCTCCTGTTGGTGCAAAAATAACTTTTGTAGGGGATTCTGAATCAAATTTTGGATTCACATTAAGGGAAAGAAGAGCTCCAACCGTTGGGAAAATACAAATATATGCTTTAGAGATAGAAGCGAATCTGGTGGCTGCAAGAAAAAAACTAGAAACACAACCTACCCAAGACAAGGAAAGGCAAAGATAGAATCCTCTCAAAGTCGATAATTGGAGGATATGTGTAATGTAATTAAAGCTATGTCAGATAAGTTAAATAGGTTAGAGTTAGAGAATAAAAACTCTCAGAGACAAACACAGTATAATAAGAAATTTTATCCCCAATATAGAATAGAACCTTTGCAAATCTTGCAAAAGGAAAGAAAAGATCAAGATCAAATTCAAGCACCATTATATATAGAGATAGGTCCTGTTGAAAAATAAGAGCATCCTAAAGATCAAATTTTTACATTATATTTAATGGATGAAGATGAACTTGGTATCAAAGAAGAAGAGTATGAATATGATGAAACATATGCCGTTCATGATAAAATTGATGAATATTGGAAGCAATTTTCTGATTTTATGCAGGCTGAAATACATAAGAAATATGACTTGAGATCGAGGAAGAGATCAATAAATCAAGAAAATGAAAGTGAGTAGCAAGTTTCAACTTCCTCACGAAAAGTGACTCCATAAGAATCTCAGCCTGCACTATAAGTAAATAAAGGAAAGCAGCAACAAAATGCAAATGGCAAGACATAGATACTTCAAGGTGAATCTTCTCAAGATCACACTAGAAATATTCCTCTAGAGAAACTTGTTTCAATTCCTAAAATAATTCCAATCATGAAGAAAGGTGAAGATGAGAATGAAAGGATTGCTAAATAGGATCACTTGTTTAGTCTTACTAAGGAGTTGGAAAAGGTAAGAATTCAGGTTCCTCTTACAGAATTGACAAAAATACCTATTTATCAAAAGCAGATTATTGAGGTTGCTAATGTGAAACAAAATGAGATTATAAATAACATTGTAAATCTACAAGAAGACAAACCAGTAGTGGTTTTTGGTCCACATGTAGATGAAGTAGACCCTTCAATACCTCCTTTTTATATTTCCTTATTGGTCCATGACTTCCTCTTACATAATTGTATGTTTGATTCGGGAGCTTCACACAATCTTATGCCTTTGTCAGTAACGAAGCAACTAAATCTACAAGTTACCAAACCTTATAGGGACTTGTATTCTTTTGATTCGAGCAAAGTCAGGTGTCTGGGGGTTATTAAGGATCTGGTAGTGTCACTAGCCAAAATTCCAGCTAGAAGCTTGGTCATGGATGTAGTAGTAGCAAATATCTTTTATAAATTTGGAATGCTTCTATCTAGGTCTTGGGGGGCTAAATTCGGTGGCGTTTTGAAACTGGATTTTACATGTGCTATTATACCTATTTTTGGTGGGGAAGAGAGGAGATTGTACAGATAAACTAGGTTTGTAACAACAATTAAAAAAAATGGAGCAACCAATTCACCTGTATATAATCAAGAGAAGGATGATTTTACTTGTTTCACATGGTATGATAATGCAGAGTTCGCTAAAGATAATTAGAAGCAGCTTGCTTCAGCCAATGTAATTACAGAGTTGCAAACTGAAGCAGTGTGGAAATGCTTCTTTGATGGAGCTTATTCCAAGGAAGGAACAAGTGCTAGTTTTCGTCTAATTGCACTTAAAGGTAACATGCTCCATTTTTCTTTCAAGTTAGAGTTTGAGGCAACAAATAATGTGACAAAGTATGAGTCCTTGATTATTTCTCTACAAACAGCTAGACAGATGGGAGTCAAGTCAATGTCTACTTTTGGAGATTCAGAGTTGATTATCAAGCAAACAAAAAATCATTTCCAAACAAAGAGCCCTAGGCTTAGGGTATACAGATATGAGGTATGGATTGAGAACTTTTTTGAAGCTTTTAACATTCAATTTATTCCAAGAAATGAGAATAGATTAGCAAATTCGTTGGTTGTGTCTGTTAGTATGTTCAAGCCTTCTATTAATCCAAGGCTAAAATATGAGGTAGGGATGAGACACAGACCCTTTGTTCCTAAGAATGTTAAAAATTGGCATGCTTTTGAAGATGATCAGTAGATTAAAGAATTTTTTACTATAGGTTAGAAGTTTCAGGGCATAGACATTTATCAAGATAAAGAAGAAACAATAGAAGTTATAGAAATCAGTGATTTAAAAGATTCAATAGCTAATCCGAAGATTTTTCAATTGAAGGATAATATTTTGCTAAAGGGACTTGTTCCTCTTGAAAGGTTTTCTAACCCCAATGATGTGGCTGTTGACTTAGGGAAGGTTTCATAGGATGAACATTATGAATTGTTGTTTCAAGATTCACTGGCAGAATGGTTCAAGATTATGCACTCAAATGTTAATCTGGTATCATTGGGAGATTGACTTCACCTAATGGAGATCAATCATGTACATATGTAGGAACTTGTACAAAAATAAGCTCAGGTGTTGAGCATTTGGTTTCCAGTTGCAGTTCTTTAGTTTAATCATTAGTTGATGAATAAGGGTGACTTTCCCAGTTGGAAACTGGGTTGCAGAGGTTTCAACCTTCAAGAATGTCATGTTTTAGTTTGTCAAATTTCAGGGCTTTCATAGTTTGGGACTCCATGCCCAACTAAGGCTACTGATATATGATTCCCAATATGTTTCTATCAAAGTGCGAGCATCATATCACTACAAGTATCATCATGTATTCACTGTATAGATTTTCACACAGTGAAAACTTGGTAAAGCAATATATGACTCCATGCCCAAGGTGAAGGCACTAATCTACTCTTAGTGCTTTTGTGGAAAAAGCACTATCCCCAGGTGGAGCCAGACATTGTAACAAGTATTTTGTTGTTTGTTTTATTCATTGTTTCATTCAAAATCACTTGAATTTTTTTTTGAAGAAAAGATAAGGCAAGTATATCGAAAATCAAAATATAAAAGAAATGAAGAAATATATCGGGTTTTACAAAGGAAACAAGTGTTAAACATTAACACTGGACCTGAAATATACACACTATGATTTATAAAGTGCATTGGGTCCATTGCATTATATAACTATGAATGTTGGACACCATTGATTACGATTTGAGATCACGGACCAGACCCGAAATATATACATTATGATTTATAAGATTCGATGAGTCCGCAATATTGCGTAACTCTTAATATATATGTGTGTGTGTGTGGCTATGCTGATTACAATATGGGTGGGCTAGACCTGAAATTATATATAACATGTTTAATAACCCTGGCAGGCCTGTTAAGCACCTAATGTATATGTTGACAGTGTCAATTGTGATTTGCGATTAGGTTCCGGACCCAATATATTTATTAAATTGCGATAATTCCTTTTCAGTTCTACTTTATTTTTCTTGCATCAATTTTGTTGTATAAATGGAAAATTATTGTTAAAGTCGAATCTGAAGAAAAGGTGGGTTTTTGGGCGGAGAAAAAGCAGTAGATGGTTTTATTTGGAATTTACCTAATTCCACTCAGCATTCAACACGTAGTAGTCAGGCGGAGAGAGAAAACCACCCATTTCAGGCAAGTATTCTCTAGGCTTATGTATTGCCCAAAACCCTTACAAACTGTTCGATTTGAAAAGCGTAGATCAATCGCGGTGATGAATCAGCGGGAAGTATACCTCAAAAATTGTGCGAAGGTGAAAAAAACATGTTTTATCATATATTTTCATTATAAAAGGTTTATAATAGAAAGCACAGATATAAAGGTTTTATGCCAAAGTCCAACATTTCTGTAGTTGTGCAGCCTAAGGGTGCATAATTTAAGGTTTTACAGTGATTTTCGGGCCAATTACAATTTGTGATGGAAGTCAACGAAGTGCTGAATGGGTAGATCTGATAGGGTTATGAAGTAGGATTAACTCTTTTGAGTTCCGTCTTAATCAAAGGCCACGTTAATTTCATTGTGTAAAGTGGAAAAACAGGGTTAGAGCCGAAGCTGAAGAGGAAGACAATCTGATATGTTTCTTAGCATTTTGGCCAATCAGAATGCCCATGTAATCCAGGATCACACAAACTAAATGTATTTTATTACGGCTAAAATGAATTAAGAATCATTAGGGCATTTACATAGGAATTTCACAGTAGATCAATAGAGCAAGCCAGTAGTTATCATTCCCTTCTAAATCCAATTATGCTTTTGTTATTTCATGTTCTTTGAGGTGTCTTTAACCCTCTATAAAATTCTATAATAGTTTTTACTTCATATAGTTAGAGAAGCAGTTAGATAATTTGAACAATTTTAGAAATCAACAATTATTCCACAATGTATAAAAAGAGGAAATTTTACTAAGAAATGGTTTGAATTTTGGGGAATCCGGAGACTAGGCCACTGTATTCCTGATATCATCGTTGATTAATGAAAGAATCAGATGTTTCCATTAGTTGTCGCATATAATTTTGTAAGCCTCTAAATCATGTGTCATGCCATGTTTTCTTCTTTTCAAGTATAGTAATGAAGTTGTAGGTCTTTATTTGCTTATGTAGATAAAGTTAAAATTCCTTAAAAGAGCGCTCCTATACTTGAAGTCCTCACTTCCTTTCTAAATTATAGATAATAGTTTCTGTGAAAAATCAACATATTTTCTATGATTCAGTTCTCATTATCATAATTCCTCTAAGTTACAAATAGTAGTTTCTGTGAAAGATCAGCATATTATCTTTAACTTTCCCCTTCAAACTTTCTTCATTCATCATTTATATCTAGCAACAAATGGCATTCTGAGATGTTTTGGTCATACATGTATTAAGAGTTAAAGACCAAGTTTTCTAGGTCCTTCATTTGAGAACACAACAAACAATGAATGACAGTAAATAATATTTATTAATGTCTTAAGCACAATTTCCCCATAGCCAGGAAATTGGTTTCTTAAGGAACAATAGGCCCCGTTGGGGTGAATTGGACAGCCAACTTCCTGGGGTCACGACATGGTCATGTTATCTCCATTTGACACGGATAATAACCTGTTGGAAAGATCTCTCCGAGGACTACAACAAAGAATGCAATTTTCATAGAAAATCGATGGCAGTATATTGCCAAAAATATGTCTTTTAGGGCCTCAAAATGGCTCAAGAAGTTTAGGACCTGAAAAAATGCTAAAAATAGTAAATTGTGCTACAATTAAGGAAAATGAAAAACTGAAAGAAGCAATGGTGGGGATCCAAGTGGAATTGGCGGGTATCCACTAATATCCACCTAGATCATTCCTCCCCCCTTAAGAAGAAATGGTCCCCATTGCATTGAGTTCCTCCATGAGATGAGGAAAATTATGCTAAACTTGGTCCCTTGTGAGCCACTTGCCCTAGTGAAGGAGTTGGCCTACTTTCACAACTCAATACATTTGGATCTTCTGCTGACAAGTGTCCTTGATCTGTGTGTCCATGATCCGATCATTTGTGGCTTGTTCCATGCAATCTGGATTTAACTCTATAGGTGTGAGTTGTTCTGCAATGTCTGATGTGTCTAACAATGGTAGAAAGTATGGTTGAAGGTGGTCCACATTGAAAACTAGGTGTAGGCCAAGGAATGGGGGAATGCTAAGCTAAAATGTTTTGTCACCCACAACCTTGGTAATGGTGTAAGGACCATATCAGAGTGGTTTGAGTTTACAATAGGCTTCGGTAAGGTGTTCCTTCTCCAAATGCAACTAGACTTTGTCACCCATGGAAAACTTGTGTGGCACCCGATATTAATCATGTCGCTGCTTGTACTTGGCATTTGATTTCTCCATAATGTCATGGACCTGATGGTGGATATGTTGGATGTGCTTAATGAAGTTGTTTGCCTTATCGGCTTTCGACTGGACATGAGCTGAATCTTCCTGAGTAGTTGCAAATGGTATGGCCACATCAATGGGACATAGTGGCTAAAATCCCAAGCCCACCCGAAAAGGGCTATGGCCAGTCAAGTTGTGGAGAGCCCAGTTATAGTTGTGATAGACATAGGGAAGTCTCTCATCTAATGTGCATGGATGCTTTGAGTTGTACATGTGCAAAATGTGTACGATCATCCCGTTGATGACCTCTGTTTAGCCATTGTTGGGTGTGGAGCCTGATTATCTTATGTATTCAAAGGTATCATCGCATTGGACCCTAGTTTGTAATGGGGCGGCAATGCCACCCATAAAATATTTGCTGCAGGGGGGGTCCAGGGGGGAGC
The DNA here is from genome assembly GCA_000404065.3 of Pinus taeda. Classification (NCBI taxonomy): domain Eukaryota; kingdom Viridiplantae; phylum Streptophyta; class Pinopsida; order Pinales; family Pinaceae; genus Pinus; species Pinus taeda. Next base: position 50,312 of record APFE030936558.1, on the reverse strand, counting down.
GGTTCCGATGTTTGGGAGCCCCCCTGGTGAGGGGATCAGGGGCAGTGCCCCCAAAGCTAAGAATAGATGTAAAATTTCCTTGTAAAATGTTGTAATTTCATAGTCAATCTGGGTTGTTCATTAGGCAGAGATCTGACCGTAGAAGTTAGGTTTAATTTAGGGTTTTTTGCCCTAGAAAGCAACCCCTTGCTATATATGAGGGAATTGTATTGCGTCTATGTATATTTGTATTCTCAGTGAGGAAGAGAGAGGAGATTGAGAGCGAAGAGGGAATTACAATGGATCTACTGTAGGTTATATCTCTTCAGTTTGTTGGATAATATAAAAAGGACTGGTTGTTTCTCTGTGAAGGTAGCCCAAACTAGGTGAACCACGTATATCTGTGTCTCTCTTGTTTTATGCATTTTCTGTGTTTATTATTCTGCAATATTTTATGTATTCCATTGCTCTGTAATATATAATTCTCTAACAACCATTATTTTGGGGATGGAAAGCTGTGGACTTAGTGAGCTTGGCATCCAGCATCAACCAGAGATTGGACCAAAATGTACTAAGGAACCTGCTATCCCGATCTAAGATGATATACTATGGGACCCAAAAGTGTACCCACACTTGTTCAAAGAAGAGTTTAGCAGTGGCTTCTGCTATGATATTCTTCCTGCAGGTTGTCAAAATGGCCATCTTTGAGAATCTGTCGATCACAAAAGCAACACATCCATTGCCATGCTTAGTAGAAGGAAGGCTCAACATGTAATCCATGGAGATGGATTCCCAAGGTCGACTAGGGGTAGGAAGCAGAGTATAGAGGCCTTGCTTCTTGATGGTCAAATTGGTAATGGCACAAGCATTGCAAGATTTGATTTACTTCCTAACATCCCATTGAATATTTGGCTAGTGGAAATACTTATGCAGTACTACCAATGTTTTCTCGACCTTGAAATGCCCAGCGCTTGACTAAAAGGAACACAAAGGTGTCCCAGGTGGTATAGCAGGGCATCCTGGAGGTGAAAATATAGAACTTGATGACCCTCCAATGGAATATGGTATGTATGGCTGAACTCTGGGTCACTTTTATAGAGAATTAGCAAATCAAAAGTCTCATGCCCATAAGAGTTGAGCACAATGGTTAAAGCCATGATTGATAGTCAACTAAGGTAGGCTGCAACATTATTGGTGCTAGCCTTATTATACATGATATTCAAATGGAACTATTGCAGGTATGTGGACCACATTTGATGGCGATCATTCTACAACTTCCCTTGTGTTTGTATGAACTACTAGGGTTGGTGGTCTGTGTGGATGACTATTTCCTTCCCCAAAATGTAATTCTTCCATTGTCAGCAAGTCTGGATAATGGAATACATCTCTTTGTTATAAGTGGGATACTTCCAGACTGTGTCTGAAAGTGTCTCACTATGATATGCTACTGGATGCCCCTGTTGAGTAAGGACTACCCTAATAGCATAGTCAGAGGCATTTGTCTTGATCTCAAATGGCTATTTCAAGTCTGGTAAAGTGAGCACTAGTGTAGAGCATGGACGATATTTTAAATTTATGAATGCCTTATGTTGAGATTCATACCAAAATAATTTTTCTTTCATTCCTCCCTTGGTGACTTGACTCAAGGGCCAAGTGATCTCAGAGAATACCAACACAAACCTGTGATAGAAATTGGAAAGACCCAGAAAGCTACGGATCTCTCTTAGAGTGGCTAGGGATGGCTAATCCTGAATGACTTGGATCTTGGCTAGATCCACATGAACCCTTGTTTCATCAATAATGTATCCCAGATACTAAACCTGGATCATGCCAAAAGTTCATTTCTCCAAATTGGCACATAGCTTGTGTTGCTGCAGTGTTTGGAGAACCTGTCAAATGTTGTGGAGGTGCTCTTCCCAACTCTGGGTGAAGATCAAGATGTCATCCAAGTATACCACTACAAATGAGTTGGTGAATGGCTGCAAGATGTCATCCATTAGCCTCATGAAGGTTGTAGGAGCATTCGTTAACCCAAAAGGCATAACCAACCATTTGAAAATGCCCTCCTTGGCTTTGAAGCTAGACTTCCACACACCGGAGGGTTCGATTGGTACCTGGTGATAGCTGGACTTCAAGTCAATCTTGCTGAAATATTCCCCCCCTTCAGTTCATCCAAAAGGTCACCAATCTGTGGGATTAGGTACCTATTCTAGACAGTGATCTTGTTCAACGCCTGGTAGTCAATATAGAGTCTCTAAGTTCCATCCTTCTTCTGTACCAACATGATTGAGCTCCCACAGGGTGATGAACTCAGATAGATGTGACCTTTCTATAGTAGCTCCTGAAACTACCTCTTGATTTCATCATTCTCTAGAACACAGCCCTAATAGATTGGTCCATTGGGTAGTGGCACACCTGGGGTCATATCGATGGAGTGCTTGACTTGACAGTGTAGAAGCACCCTTGTGGGCGAGGTGAATATGTCCTCATACTCCTCCAAGACCTTGTCCATCTATTGTTGCCATATGGAGGGGCCTTGTCTGCAGGTTGTGGCCACTGTCTTCTTCCTTCCCTAAGGGCATATCATCAAGAAAACAAATTTCCCAATTTTTTAAATGGGCTTACTGCATTGTTTTGTAGTAACCAAAGAGATGGTGGTAGGCGGTGCTACCTCCAGTATCCTGTAAAACTTATTTCCCAAAGTAACAATAATAACACGAGGCCTTGACTCATACGCAACATGTCGCTTCCATTAGTAAGGTTGACCTAATAATACATCACAAACATCAAGGGGAGCAACATCACATAATACTCATTCGTGAAGGGCTTGATATTGTATGGAAGGCAATATTACTGGCTCACGCGAAGATCCCATCCTTGGTGAAGCCACCTGAGGGTGTATAGTTGTGGATGTGTCATGGTTAGTAAGCTCAGATGCTTCACGAACTCTACCGAAATGAGGTTCTTTTGGCTCCTGTTGTTGACAATGAACTGTAGTGGGGAACCCTTTACCCACATCTGGGAGTGGAAGAGGCACTCCTCCTCCTTTGGATCTTCGGGTTCCTCCTTCTAGATCTTCATGGTGGCAATGGTGGCATTAGGCTCCGCAACGATAATTTGCTTCCCTTTGTCATTCCCCTTGTCAGGTTCTGACTCAAAGTCATAACATGCATCTGATTCCAAAGCCTTTAGGATGGCCACCAATGACTGCTTGGCCTGACACTCACTTGTGTTGTGACCAGAGCTCTTATGGAAATTACACCACCTTCCCATGTCCTTCTTCAGCTTCGCAACATTTTTCTTTACTTGAAGCTTGGACGGGTTGTCCTAGGCCACCTCGCCTTCGCTTTGTCCTTTGTTCTGCAGTTTTGGGGCACTTTTCCCTTACTTCAAATTCACAGATCCAAAGTCTCGTTTCTTCTATTTAAATATTTGCTCGATCTTGACCACATATTGGTATGTTGTGCTAAGCAAGGAGATGTCCAGGAGTTCTGTCTCATCCTAGATGTACCTATGCAGGTAGTTGAGGTACTTGAGAACCAAATGCTTCTCAGAATACTTGATACCCAACTTCATGCGAAGGGTATGAAAAACATTGGTAAACTCTGGCACATCTTGGTCCCTTCCCTGTCGCAGTGTTGCTCACTTTATTATTTATCCTCATAGCTCCTAACAAGGTAGTATTGTTCCTTGATGGCATCCTGGAACGAGTTCCAAGTGGGTGTGGCTGAAATTACTGAGTTCGTATTTTCATCCTTCTACTCACATTAGGTTTCCCACTAGTCCTTGACGTGGGGGGCTGCTTTGAGAAGTGCAAAGGTGATCTTTTCTCGACTAGAAAAATCATGAACAAAAAAATATCCTTCTAGCAAATTTAACTATTTATCTACAATGTCTACATCTATCTAACCCTAAAATATGGGAATGTCAAAGTTAACTTGTCCCTTAAAGGGTGTGACGCTTCCAGAGTAGCTGCTAGAAGTAGATGCATTGCCAGTGGGTATTCACTAAAGGATCTAGGAAAAGTTGTCCATCATCGCGTTCCTTTGTTGCTCGATGCTTCCTCGAGCAAGATTTTGATAGGATCTCCTACCCCCTCATCTTTCGTTTCATCTTCCATGGGAGGTCGTCAGGATTTGTGAGGTTGGTCTTGTAAAGGTTTGACCAATTCAAGCCCTAACTCCTTATATCTCGACCTCGTTGGGGACATGCAAAGAAAAACAAAGAAAGGGCAGACTGCTCTGATACCACTAGTCTGGACTTAAATAGGAACACAACAAATTACAGATATAACCATAAATACAAAGATGCACTAGAAATAACACTTCATTTCATTAATATCAAATACTGAAATATGCTTACAAAAAGAATGGAAATAAGACTAGCTTGGGCGATGGTAGCTTATCTTTGAGAAGAGATGTTGTGGCTACATGCCTATGAACTGCATTACAATGAGGCTCAAGCACCTTTTTATTATTGAACAATAAGGGAAAAACCTAAACAATCAAAACCCTAACCCAGGGAGATGTAACACCAAGAGTTTATGGGCCTTGTTGGGGTTAGTTGGAAAACCAACTTCCCGGGGTCGCGACTTGGTCATATTATCTCCGTTTGATGCTCATGATAACCCGCTAGAAAGATATCTCTGAGGAATACAATAGAAAATATGATTTTCAATGAAAAAACGTTGGAAGTAGATTTCCAAAAAAATGTCGTCTAGGGCCTCAAAACTGCTCCGAAAGTTTAGGACCCGAAAAACTGCTTAAAATAGTAAATTGTGCTACAGTTAAGGAAACTGAAAAACTGAAAGAAACAATGGTGGGGGTCCAAGTAGAATTGGTAGGTGGCCACCATTATCCACTCGAATCAAAAGCATTGAAGCTTGAGTACTTAATGAAGCAAGACAAAGTGTTGTGTAAGTGTGGTAGGGAGGCTCCAAAATAGGCTAAGGAAAACTTTTGGAGGGTGGTTGTAGCTGCTATAATAGGTACACTGATACACCTCACAACTATTGGGTGTACATGCCATCTCACAAGATGGAAATGGTTTGTAGAGATGTGAAGTTCAATGAAGAGAAGGCCATGAGATGTTCCCTTGAGAGGGAACTTTAGTTACATGCAGATGAGGATATTTTGGCTCCAAACGGATGAACCTCAGGATGATGTGGAGTAGCCACATGCGGAGGAGCAGAGAGTAGAAGAACCCACTCATGTAGAGACTTCTAGAGATGGAAGGAAGTGCACTAGAGAGGCTGACAGATTGATGTGTGATGCTAGAGAGAATGTGGGAGCACCCACATTAAAACACAAGAAGAGGAGGTCACCATATCGATACACTAGCTATAGGGCTCTGATGAGTGAGAGGGTCGATATTGAGCCATCCTCATTTGAGGAAGCAGTGCAAAAACTAGTATGGGTTGATTTCATGGTAGAGGAGTATGACTCCATTACCAAATATGGCATTTTTGAAGTGGTCCCAAGACCAGCAAACAAGGTAGTGGTGAGTTTCAAATGGCTTTACAAGTTAAATCAAGAAACAAAAGGTAGTGTGGAGAAACACAAGGCTAAAATTATGGCTAGAGGGTTATCTGAGGTGGAGGTAATTGATTATGAGGAGACCTTTGATCTCGTAGAAAGGTACTCTTCAATCAGATATATTCTAGCAGTTTCAACGTAGATGAGATGCAAGATACATTAGATGGATGTGAAGACAATATTCCTCAATTGAGTGATTGAGGAAGAGGTGTACATTGAGCATCCAAAAGGATTTGAGACCTTCAATAGAGATCTGCATGTGTGAATACTCAAGAGAGAACTATATGGATTGAAACAAGCACCCCATGCTTAGTACACCAGGATTAACATCTTTTTCACTAAGTTGGGCTTCACCCAAAGTGAAGTAGATGCAAACCATTACCATGTTGTGGTTTAAGGTAAATTATTGATTATAGTATTATATGTTGATGATTGCATTATTTCCTTGGTATGGAAGTATGGAAAGGCGATGAGGAATTGTTTGTCTCTTAGGGCAAGTATGACAACGAGATACTCAAGAAGTTCCACATGGAGAGCAACAAACCCATGGAGACTCCTCTAGCAGGGAATTGGAGGAAGGAAGATGCCACTTCAGGTGAAGTAGTGGAGGCTACTATTTACATGCATCTTGCGGGTTCACTTATGTATTTGGTGAACACATTACTAGAAATATGTTTTGCAATTAACGAGATTAGTCAAGCAATGGTTAATCCAACCAAAATTTATTGAAAGATGGCTAAACATGTGTTGAGATACCTCAGAGGAACCACTCATATTGGTCTTTGGTACATATAAACAAACGGAGTTAAGGTACAAGGCTTCATAGATGCAGTTTGGGAAGGGAGTCCATCCGAAAAAAACAACACATCAGGGGGAATCTTTAGTATTGGGTCAACAATAGTTTCTTGGTACAACATGAAGCATAGATCAGTTGCACTTAGTTCATCAGAGTTAGAGTACATGGCTACTAGTCAAGTAGCTTGTGAAGTTGTCTAGATGAGGAATATCTTTGTTGGGTTATTTGGTCAATAGATGGATCCCACCTTGATTTACTGTGTAAATTAGATTTATATCAGACCCTTCTGAGAATCCAATTTTTCATGATTGGTCTAAGCATATCGTCATCCAGTATTACCATCTACGAGATTGTGTGCAGAGGAGAATCTTGTTGTTGGAGTATATTCCTATAGAGGAATAGGATGCAAACATCTTCACTAAGGCACTGTCAAGAGGAAAATTCAAGTTCCATAGAGGTAGGATTGGGGCATTTGATAATCCCTTTCTTGTTGAGGAGTGTTGAAAATGCAATGTGAAAATCCTGACTTAATTTTTTCCTTGAATTAAATGAGGAATAAAATTGTAATTCCACATGGAAAGATAAGTTGTATGAATTAACTAAGTTTATTT
>APFE030936558.1:0-43114 GCA_000404065.3 Pinus taeda | reverse complement strand
CCACGGATGATGGGACTCATATTCCAAGTTGAATGGTGGGAGAAACATCCTAGTGGGTGTTGATTCAATTTATTATGGCTAAGGAAGTTGGAAAAGGTAATGGCAAAGGATTTGGAAAGGCATGAGGCATTAATTGGCATTTTATTTATGAAAATAATGGAAATTAGGAGAAAAGGAAGGTGAAAGGTTACAAGTTGTATGTGAGGAGGAAAATGAAGGAAAATAATGGAAAATGAAGAAAATAGAGGCCTCATTCATAAAAAGGCTTCTTAGGATTAGTTGTTAAGCTTTTGTTAGTTCAGTTTTGGAGCTTTCTCACTATTCTATCTCTCTCTCTCTCATAATCTTCGAGAGTTATATTTTTCTTAGAGCAATCTTGGTGGGTGTGGAATACTTGGATTCTTGAAGAAAGAAGGAAAAGGAAGAGAAAGAAAGTGCAAGAAGGCATTGGATCAAAAACTACATCAAATTTCCTTGCAAGTACCGAGTTGCATGTATGTTTTCTTCACTAATTTTGGCATGCATGGCATATGCATGTGGTTTATGGGTTGCGATTTGTAATTGGCATGGAGGATGGTCAGGATTGACAATGGATTTCCTATCCTTTCCATTTCCTAGATAGCCATGGTGGTTATGGGTTTATTTTCATTATTTTCTTTTAGTTGGTTCTCATGTTTGGTTTATTTTCATTATTTGTTTTTAGTTGGTTCTCATGTTTCCTTAGCTTGGGTTGATTTACTAAGGTCCTAGAAGCCTTGGTTGGAAAAACGCTCTGGAAGCCCTATAACAACTTGGGTTGAGTTACTAGTCCTAGAAGCCTAGGTCGGAAAAATGCTCTAGAATATCTTGGTGGGTTGAGTTACTAGTCTTGGAAGCCCTAGTTAGACAAACTCTTCGGAAGCCTTGTATAAGTTGTGGGTTGAGTTACTAGTCATGGAAGCCTTGGTTGGACAAATGCTCTGGAATCCCTAAAAGGTTTGGATGGAGACCAATTTGATGATGGTTTTGTGATGTCTGACCATGAGGTGGAATCACTGTTAGATGGATTGAGGTGGATGGCGTCTAGAAGCCCTGGATGAGTTTTTATTGATGTGTTCTATGAGATCCCACATTCATGCCTGGAATATGGCATAGGGGTGAATGGTTGAAGAGAGATTTGGTTCAGCCATTCTATGGTTGGGTGGAATGTGGTATATATAGTTGTACTTTCATTAGTATTTCTGCTGCTATTATGTTGGTTATGTATGTGCTTTATGACAATTACTATGTAAGGCTCTCATCATGTTTTTGCTTGTAATTGAATGATCAATGTATCTATGACCTAATGGATGAAATGGAAGTTGATGTGTTGAGGCATCAATGGTCCTTAGTGATTCTCAGCTAAGTATGAGACTGTTATGCTCATAACTGTTATTTACACCTATAGTTTACATATTTTTGATCTATTCGATGAAATGTTTGTCATGGCTAGTAGGGGTCTACTCAAGTTCTTAAGCAAGTATTTTCTTTAGTAATGTCATTTCCATGTTATTTTACTGTTCTGAAGATATCGTTCAATTATGAGCAGTGACCTGGGCTCTTAGCCTGAAAAAGTGGCCCAAACCTTGGGATGCTAGCATAGCACTGACTAAATGAGTCTCTAGATGCTGGAAGAAAAGCCTGAGAGAGAAAATATGGGTTTCTAAATGTTGTCATGCCTATAACATGAGAGCAACTAAGGCTTAATTTGTCCAAAAGCTTAGTGGGTCTCAAGGGCAAGATGTCTAAAGTGTTGGCATGGTTTCCAGGGATCCTGAAGCTAATGTTGTATTTTTGTATGGTTTCTTTCCATTGGTTCCACTTCCTTAACGTGACTTAGGAGTTCGAATCATATCATAGTGGCCTCTCGTCACATGTTTACCCTAGCTAGCTAGTTTCTTGTGTAGATGTGGAAGGAGGGTGTTACATAATAGTATCAGAGCATGGTTCACCCCTTGGACTGGATGGGTGGTGTGTGTTGGTAATACATGCATGTTAGTTGTGTGTGTGTCTCTTACACTTACATTTCCATGTGCTAGTTGCATTTCATAATGTTGATCATGGTTGTAGTAAGGTTGTCATGGAGAATTTTATATTGATTGTGTGGAATGTGTCATCATGAGTATATGACTTCTTACATGTTATTATATGTCGCTTAAATGTTGCTATATGTCACTTGATTACATCCTTGTATGTTAGGTTGCATTATTGTATGTTTGATTACATGTATAAGTATTATAGGTTGGTCACAAGAATTGATTGCTTATGCTCGACTACATGTGTTCATGCATATGTGTAGTCGATAAGGAATTTCTTATGCATGTGGAAATGTGTACAATGGATTAATGGTTGTTGTCTTGCATGGGGTCATGGTTTGTGTTGCTAACATGGTCATGTATTGACGACTGGCCTCTAGCTAGAATGATGTGTACATGGTTTGGTGTTCATGCGTTATATGTCTATATGTAGTTGTTATGCATGTATGGTCTTGGTTATAGTTATGCATGAACTGTAGGTAAAACAAGCCTTGTGAGGGAAATGTATGAAATTAGGTCATCATGATGATATTGGTAAGTTATGATGCTAATGTGTTGAATGAGGTAAATAAGGAGATGCAAATCATCAAAGCGAAGTTGCAACATTGGACCTCATGGCAAGAGCATGTCATCATACAGGTTTGGATGTTGGGCATGCAAGTATGTAAAGTTAAGGATTGTTATATGCATTAGGGTGATATGCCTTAGGTTTATGTACATGTCTTTTGATGTTATGGTTACATTCATGATAGAGTTTAGTTGATTAGCAGAGTTATATGCACGTGTCAGATAGTGAAGAATGATAGTAACTTGTAGTTGTATGCATTGTTGTTGTTGTTTTATATTATATAACCTAATGATTATCTGATATGTTGTTGATGAGCATGATAGGTTAATTGTTGTTGTTATATGGTAGTAACTTGACGATTAGGGTTATTACATTAAGATCTTGATGTTATGTGTATAATTCTAAATTGGATTGGCCTATGTATAGGGTTAGGGTTATGACATTTAGGTATGAGACGACATATTTGTGATATAGTGTGGTACTAATCTAGATGGACTTTGCATATGTGTGAATGATACTTTTTTATGATTTTATGATGTTAACATGTTATCTAGTGACTATTATGGACATCATGACCTTAGTTGCGATTAATTTGATATGTTGTGAAGTTATATTGTGCTAATCTGAATTGATTGTGTAAACAAGATCGCCTCCCTAGAGATACATTAAGGTATGAGTTTTCTTATGTCATCTACATTGTGCTTGAATGCTTGATTATGTCATTTATTTGGTGTTTGAGTGTTGGTTTCTATTATGTCGACTATATGTTGTTGAATTTTTTATTAATTTCATGATATGAGTATGAGTCTATAGGATTGGATGAAGAAACAATCTTGTTTTAAGATGATTGTTTAGACACCTAATCCTCTATGGTTTGGTGTGGAAGTTGAACATTCAAAGGGAATCCAAGATACCACTTGGAATATGAAACCAAGGGTCACTCCAATGTATTATAAATATGTATCATTGTGAATAATATATGAAATTCAATGCTTATCCTTTACACTCTTGTATTTACCATGGTTATGTTTAACATGGTATCAGAGACGACATTGTGTTTCCTACCACTGATGTTGTTGACTTTCTTTGCCTATCAGTTTTGTTTCCATCTAATAGACCTCTCCACTCTTCTCTACCCATGAATTATAAAAATTATTAATGTGGTACCATCATGTCACCCATAAAACCAATGAACACTTCTCTCTCTTAGTGAAATCATAGTAAATCATAGTAAACGCTCTCCTCCTTGTGGGTTCTGACAAAGCTAACGTCTCTCAATTAATCCATTCCTTTGTCCTAAGTAGACTTTTCCTTGTGATTGCAGAGAGGAATATTGCATGCTCTGTCCTCTATGAAGACTAGAGCATGAGTTATATGCATTGAATGTGCATTCATCTTTGTGCGAATCCTTATCATTTATCTGATAGATTCCCAAAATCCAGTATCCATTTCACTGTGCACATGTCTGTTTCACTGGTAAATTTGCTTGTTCCTCATCTCCCATAGGCTTAACGCTTTTCTTATAGCTTGAATATTCATTTGGCATAGGATTTGAGTGTACAATCCTAAGAAGTTATGCCTTCCCAAGGTCAAGAGCCCCGCCATTGTGAATCTTTGAACTATTCAAATGATGTGAAAGTGTTATAGAAGGGATACAATTGTGACTATTTCAATGAATGCCATGAAAATTCAACTTTATGTTTGAAGCCCATGAATGTTGCAAATTGCATAAGGCATCTCTAGCGAATAATTGAAGGTTACTCTTCACTGGAGCTCCATGTTTTATTCCCTACATGTTTAATAACAGTCTCTCTTATCCATGTATAGAATAATCTCTTGGTATGTGCATTGAAGTATGAAATATGTTGAATAATCTCCTAGTATGTGTTGAAATTTGTGTTGTCCCATCATTTGTGTGTATGTTGGTCCAATAATACAAGTGTGTACACTGTTTGAAGAATCAATACACTAAAATAGCCATGGTAAAGCAAGCTAGGGAGAATTGAAAAGATGCGGTGAATGTGAACTTTGAATTGTCGACTTGTGCATCCAGTATTTGTTATTCCATACTTAATTCCTGATGTAATGTAAATCTCCTATGAAGTGAGGGAATTCACTCGAGACATTGGGCCTTGGTCTCCTATGATTTGTAGATAGTGAAGTTGTCGCCCAAATTCAATCAAAAAATATTACGCTCCTCAACATTTGTATACACTTTGGGATTATGACTTGTAGGCAAGCATTATATTTCAAGGCTAGCAGGGGCAATATCGGAAAAGCCACACCATCATCCATATTTTCCATATCCTGCCAAAAGAAAAGTGTATTTGGCATTGAATTCAAAGTGAATTTGATGTTGTGGCTCTTTTCCTACTCCTCTGCCATATAACTCTTCCTCCCATTTATATTGATACCTCCGCTCTCCCATATAATACCGCTTACTATTCATCGTTCTCCCATAACTCCCGCATTTGGGCCATAGTCCCATACCATTCATACCAATCCCACTCTATTTTTGTTTTACACTGTGTTTTTGTATAACCATCTCTTACCTACCACCACTCAGACCATACCTACCACCATTTACCTACTTGTAATGAGTCATTGATCTTGGATGTGAAATAATGGAGATGAACAACCTCTACACCTTTTTCATCATCAATTGATGCAACCTCTTACTATTTTTTGTGATAGTTCCCATCTTCTTCCATTGTTAATGCAAATTCCTTTACCATAGGGATCATATTAGAGTAGTTTAGAGGGCCACAAAGAGTGGTTTCATGCCACCTGCAAAGAAGTCAGTATGTTCCATTGACTCGAGAATATTGATAAATTAAACTTGATGAGTGTAGGGTTATTTTAAGCACCAAATCATTAAGAACGTGAGTCTTCTCTTTGCACTAAAATTTGTGTCATTTTTACTACAATTTTTTCTGAAGAAGTGGAGTGAAATATAATAACATTTATTTTGGGCAGATAAGGTTTTCTTGTTGTCAAGATATCAATAATCTATCAACATCTAAAACAAACTCATTGTGAGTTGGACCTTATATTATTTAGTGTCTGAAAAGGATAACATCTTGTTATTGTTCTTGATATCCAATTTCGACACTACGCTTAGATTTGGTGTCAGTAATAAACGCTTTTGTACTTTCTATTGATGCTCTATTTTTTCATTGGGCTTGGTGTAACATTAAAATACTCTTTTTTCTTTTGGGATAAAATTTGAATTGTTGGAAAATGGATATTGGAATATTGGAATTAATGAACAATATAATACATTCTACTATCAACAATACAGTCATGATTAATAAGGTTGTTCTTAGGGACATTAAAACCTATCTACAAAATGCACAGTAAAATATTGATTTTTTGCAACTAGAATCTCAGTTTCCGTGAGATGAAATCTAGTAGATTTTTCATTTTAAATTGTTTTCTGCTCAAAACAATTATTTGTTCAAGGTTAAAAAAAATACACATCAACAACCAGTAAGTGATGAAATCATTAAGATTGAGGTTGATTCACATTTAGTGCCTAGTGCAAGAGCAGAGTTGCATGCAGAAGCAGAAATTCAGCATAAGTTTCCCAAGCCCTTCATCGGACCTTCAGAAGGCCTTGTCCATAATAAGCACAAAATTAGTCTTCGATATGAAAATGATGTGTCCTTTCATATTCCATATTACTCAAAGCCCATCAAGTTTTAGAGTGCTATATTTATTTATGATAGTTCATCCTCAGCTATTCCAGATTCTGATCCTCTTCCATAACAACAACAATAGAATGTTAAATGCCAACATTGTGACCGGGTTGGCCATCTGAAAGATCACTGTTTTGATCTTCATCCATGTGAGCACTGTCATAAAACTAGTCATTTTTTAAACATATGCTTCAGAAACAAGCCTCCTAAAGGAAAAAGGATTCATATTGGGTGGATCACTTCTTGGCAATGGGATTCAATAGCCAAAATAATATTTTAGTCATATATCAGAATTTATTCTCGAGTAGTGAACAATCTTACAATATATTTCTATCCATATTCTCACCTTGTATCTAACAGGGAGGAAATGTTGGTCATCTACAAGTTTCAAAGCCATGCCAAGTGAGCCTTAGCCACAACCTGCCATACTAGATTCAGAGTTGTAGCCAGAGACATATATGCCCATGAGCATGCCTTATGTTGGTGGTCAAACTCAAACCATCTATGCGGGGTTGAAACCTCCCTTTTTAGGTTGAGATTCTCCCTCTTCAAACAATTTAGGAAACATCCTCTAGCAGAAGACTTCAACTTCTTGCCAGTTTTGGAAAAGTTCTAGGAATTGCATTAAGCATTCTAGAGTTGGTGGTCATCCTTAAACCATCGTAGGTTGAGACCTCCCGTTTCTAGTTGAGGTCCTCCATTTTTTATGCAGCTTATAGACCTCCCTTTTCCAGGTTGAAGGTCCCCCTCTTCAAAGCATTAGGAGAACTTCCTCTAACAGAAGACTTCAACTTTGTGTCAGATTTGGAAGAGTTTCGGTAACTGCACTAAGTGTTCTAGTGTTGGTGGTCATCCTTAAACCACCACTTTATGCCAAATTCTTAGAGAGCACACTCAACCTATTCCTGCCATGCATTTTTTCACATTTTTTATCACAAATATCTTCTTCGACTCATACATACCCCTTCGGATTAAGGGGGGGAATGTTGGACATCTAATCCTCTAAGGGTTAGTGTGAAAGCTAAATAGTCAAAGGGAGGCCAAGAGACCACTTGGAATATGAAACTAAGGGTCACTCCAATGTATTATAAATATGTATCATTGTGAATAATATATACAATTCAATGCTTATCCTTTACACTCATATCTTTACAATGGTTATGTTTAATAGATTGTACTAACAAATATGTGTTGAGACAACTAATATGTACTTGAGTGTAGTAGGTGAAAATTCTAGCATTATGTCTAATGAATATGAGTTGACTATGGATTATGACATGATTGTTAGTCTTCGTAAAGGTTGATTAAAAATTGATAGATATCATTGTCTTGATATTTGGAACATGTGGTTGACATGTGTAAACAATTGCAGGAAACATGCTTGGTATTAATGTTGCAAGGTAATAATGGATGTGTTGATATAACTAACAGTTGTGTGATGTGGCAATGCATAGTAACACCCAATTGAAGTAAGGTAAAACCTAATCCTAAACGAATGAGTGCTTTGCATATAGGAAGTCCTATTAACCTTAATCTTCTCTAACATTATGTGGATATGTGATAGATTCATGAACATTTATTTGACAAGTATATTAGCTAGTCTCTAGCTACAGGTGGATCTATCAAGAGGATTGGAGGCCCTTGAGAGATGGCTTGGATGTGTTCAATTGCAAGCAACATGCTTGTTACAACAAGATAAAGTAACCAATGTATTGTTATATTTATTTATACACTGACAATTATGTGTTTATGGCAGTATGATGCAGGGGATCACATGGAAAAGGGACTGCCATGAAATCTTGAACAAGGCTTGAGTCGAGCTTTCCTTGGGAACCATGAGGACTGAGTCATGGTGTTGGTTTCCATTCTTGTGCTTTTAGTCTTTTGTGATTTGTGCACTTGATTTTTGGATTTGTTTATGTCTGATGTAATTCTTGACTCCTTGCCATTTTGTTTGTGATGTCATGTTGTTATTGGTTTTCATGGTCTTCCAATGTTTTCTTTTTGTTTTACCTTTTATGTTTTGAGTCTTGGGAATTGGTTGGGAAAGAGGAAAGTTAGTGGAGCTTGGAAATGGATGAATGGTACCCAACAGGTAATTTAAGGCACAGATGAAGCTCGGTGCATGAGTAAGCGCAGTGGAAGGAAAGACTATGATAGTTGGTTGGACTAGCTGGGTCCATTGTGGTAAATGGATAGTTGCAACACAAACATGAGAAAGATAACTAGAAAAGGTAAAGTAAATGGATCTGGGGCATCAAATGTCTTGGCTATGTTGGGAATGGTTGTTCTAAGTGTTGTGCATGGTGTGCATAGATAAAGGAATTTCTCTTAACCTTGACCTTATGATATCTACTAAATTACATTGTGATTAGGATTATGCTAATGTTTATATATGTATACATGTATGTATGTATGTATGTTGTGTCTGACAAGGTCATCACAGATCATGATTATTTCTATGCTAATGTTTATATGTATATATGTATCTATGTATCTATGTCACTATCTGACATGGTTGTCAAGGATCATTCTTCTAGTGGAATGATTTCTTATGTAGGTGAATGACATGAAGGGGTTCCTGGTCTTACAGGAATCAAGTGGGAAGGGTAGTCATGAGAAATATATGAGGTCAGTATCACATGGATATGAATTGATATTGTATGATTGTATTATGTATGTGTTTATGTTATGACAAGTAACGTTGAAGGATACATAAGTAGAATGAAAGCAATGTGCTTTGTGACATGATAGGATAAGCATGGATGGCAGAGAGACACTGGAAGAAAGGTTTCTTGGTAGAGACAGTGTGGGTTAGGATGTGTGGTATTATTGTTGTGTATATGTTGTATATGTTGTACATGTTGCATCTGTGATGTTGTGCACATGCAATGTGGCATATATATAGTGTGTGTACATGTTGTTTGTGGTACAGACAGTGTGGTGTGAATATTTCATATGCAATGCATGGGTATAGATGGTGCTATGTACATGTTGGATATGTAGTGTTGTGTACAGAGGATGTTATGTACATGTTGGATATGTAGTGCTATGTACTTGTGGTGTTGCATGCATGTTTTACATGTGGTACTAGGTACGTATGGTGTTGTGTTCATGCTTGTACAAGTGGTGTTGTGTGAATGTATTGTTGTGTACATGTTGTACAAGACGGGTTATGTGCAGGTAGTGCTGTGTACATGTTGTGCATGTGGCATTGTGTACATGTGGTTTCATGTACATGTTGTGCATGTGGTATTGTGTACATGTGGTATTGTGTACACATTGTACAAGTGGTGCGGTGTACATGTGGCATCATGTACACATTATGAAAGAGGTTTCGTTCACATGTGATGTTGTGCACACATTGTGTAGGTGGTGCTTTGTACATGTGGTATTTTGTATGTGTTTTACATATGGTTCTAGTGTACATGTGGTATTGTGTGCATGTTGTACAAGTTGTGTTGTAGGCATGCAGTACTATGTATGTGCATTGTGTAGCCATGGTATCGTGACATGTTTATTAATTATGTTGTACTCTATGTACATGTATGTGTTGTGTGGTGGTGTACACTGGGTGTAGGCTCATGTATTGTGTTTTTTGTACATTTGATGCAGGTGCAAGTATTGTGTTGTGTTGTACAATGGGAGTAGGTGTATGTGTTTTGTATTAGGTGTAGATGCATGTATTGCATGGCGTTGTATGTCATGTGTGGTTGTATGTGTATGATGCACACTAGGTGTATGTGAACATGGTTGAGGAGAAGGCATTGTGTGTTGCCGAGTGTGGCAACCAATCTAGCGTGCATACAAAATAAAGACAAAGGCAGAAGATAAGGACTGATTAAAGGATAAGTATCAGTGTTTTATTTCAGTTTTATTATGCATGAGATTTATGATTATGGTCTATGATGATTACATGTGATATATGATTCTGTTTTATGATTTTTACATGTGATTTATGATGTTGATCTATGATGGTTATGTTTAGAGCTAACCTGATGTGATATCTTTATACATGATGACTTGGTCAAAGATGTGAGTTTGACTTATTGTGACAAGAAGTAAACAGGATTGCAAGTGTACCTTATTGACGAGCTACCCATGAGGTATGATTTGAAGTTATTTCAATTGATTTTGGATCTAATGGAAATTATGTGCTTGGTACAAGAAGCATGGAAAATCCTAGTGGGATGTTTGAAATTGACTACAAGAATTAGCAACATCTGTGAAAGGAATTGGAAAATATAGTAGTATGCTGGTAAAGACCTTCAAGAGCAAGGCCATTGTGGGACACTAATATCCAATAGTGTCCATTGATTTCCATGAGCATGCTATGACTGATATGATGGTTTTAAGGTAGGGATATGCCTTGGATTTTGTATCTTTCAACACAAGGAAGCCTTATCAAGGGATGGACTGCCTAAGATGGGGTTGCCAACAGAACTTGGAAGTGAGTGACTACATGGAAGGGATTGACTGAATTACCGAGGTACTTTCTAGCAAAGGGAAGACTGGGGATATACTTTTTTTGGTCATTAGCATTGCTAGATGGAATCAAATGCACATTGGGAGTACTCCCTGGAATAATAAGTTGGTAATTGTTCACTAAGAGGAAAAGCGGTGCTCGATTATAGTGATGGACATTAGATGCAGATTTGACTTTGGCGATGGATTCTGGACTTCCTAGGAAGGAGACGAATCTTGGTATTACTTTGAGGATGGAGGTGTGACCCTCTGGATTCCATTATTTTGGATGCAAACACCATATGCTTTTATTTTCCATTTGAGAAAATGTGCATATGTGTATGTGTATATGTGTATATCATTGTAAATATTGTATCAAAGTGGTTTATAAAGCTCCATAAGTAATATGGTTATTTGCTGGTTGAAGAAAATGTGTATGTGTATATGTGGATTGTAAATACCATAATGAGTTGTGTTATAAAGCTCCAATAAATGGTATGTTTGTCATGATTTAGCAAATGGTCATTGTAAATACTACAATGAGCTTTATTATAAAGCTCCATGGGCAATATTTTTTGTTTATAGAAGTCTTGTTGGTTATAGGTGTCATTGAACACTAACGATGGTGTTCCCCCAAGGGGGAGGGTTCTATAACAACCCCGGTAAAAATCCATGTAAGAAAATATATAAGGCCACGAATGATGGGAAACTTATTCCAAGTTGAATGGTGGGAGAAACATCCTAGTGGGTGTTGACTTGGTTTATTATGGCTAAGGAAATTGGCAAAGGCAATGGCAGAGGCTTTGGAAAGGCATGAGGCATTAATTGGAATTTTATTTATGAAAATAATATAAATTAGGAGGAAAGGAAGGTGAAAGGTCACAAGTTGCATGTGAGGAGGAAAATGAAGGAAAATAATGGAAAATTAAGAAAATAGAAGCCTCATTCATAAAAGGCTTCTGAGGATTAGTTGGTAAGCTTTTTTTAGTTCAGTTTTGGATCTCTCTCATTATTCTCTCTCTCTCTCATACTCTTGGAGACTTAGAGTTTTCTTGGAGCACTCTTAGTGGGTGTGGCATACTTGGATTCTTGGAGAAAGAAGGCATCGGGATTAGCAGCTACAACATATTTTATTCTAGGTACAAAGTTGCATGTATGTTTCCTTCACTAGTGTTCGCATGCATGGCAGATGCATGCAGTTTGTGGGTTTTGATCTATCATTGGCATGGAGGATGGTTGGGATTGATAGTAGATTTCCTAGCCTTGTCATTTCCTGGATAATTATGGTTATTGTGGGTTTATTTTCATTGTTTGTTTTTGGTTGGTTCTTGTGTTTCCTTAGCTTGGATTGAGTTACTAGTCCTAGAACCCCTGGTTGAACAAACTCTCTAGAAGCCCTATAACATCTTGGGTTGAGTTACTAGTCCTAGAAACCTTGGTTGGAAAAATGCTCTAAAATCTCTTGGTGGGTTGAGTTACTATTTCTAGAAGCCAAGGTTGGACAAACGCTTTGGAAGCCCTATATAAGTTGTGGGTTGAGTTACTAGTCCTGGAAGCCTCGATTGGACCAATGTTCTGGAAGCCCTAGAAGGCTTGGATGGAGACTAATCTGATGATGGTTTTGTGATGTATGACCATGATGTGGAATCACTATTCGATGGTTTGAGGTGGATGGCCTCTAGAAGCCCTGGATGAGTTTTTATTAATGTGTTCTATGAGATCCCACATTCATGATGGAATATGGCATAGGGGTGAATGATTGAAGAGATATTTGGCTCAACCATTCTACGGTCGAGTGGAGCATGGAAGTCCCATCCCAAGTTCATATTTTGCATTGTTACTAAAAGATTATTTCTCCTTGTATTTCTATGAAAATGTTGATGGATTATCTGTGGTCTATATAGCTATACTTTTGTTGGTATTTATGTTGGTTATGTATGTATTTTATGACAATGGCTATGTATGGCTCTCATCATGCTTTTTCTTGTAATTGAATGACCAATGTAGTTATGACCTAACGGATGGAATGGAAGTTTATGTGGAGACACCAATGGTCCTTAGCAATTCTCAGCTAAGTACGAGACCCCCATACTCAGAGTTGTTCTTTACACCTATAGTTTAAATAGTTGTGATATGTTTGATGAAATTTCTGTCATGGCTAGTAGGGGTCCAACCAAGGTCTTAAACAATTATTTTCTTTAGTACTATCATTTCCATGTTAATTTACTATTTTGAAGAGATGGTTCAATTCTAGGCAGTGACCTAGGCTCTGGGTCTGAAAAAGTGGCTCAAATACTAGAGACATCAACATAGCACTGACTAAATGAGTATTTGGATGCTGGCAAGCAAGCCTGTGAGAGTGAATCTTGGTTTCTGGACATTGTCATGCCTATAGCATCAGAGCGATTGGGACTTAAGTTGTCCAAAAGCTCAGTGGACCCCAAGGGCAAGATTTCTAAAGTGTTGGCATGGTTTTGAGGGGTCCTAAAGATGATGTTGAATGTTTGTATGGTGTGTTTCTGTCGGTTCCACTTCCTTAATGTGATTTAGGAGGTTGAATAATATCATAGTGGCCTCTCATCACATATTTACCCAAATTGAATGGTTGCTTGGGTAAATGTGGGAGGATGGTGTTACATGTAATTAATTAATTCAATTTAAATGAGTTAAAGTAAGTTAAACTAGTTCCAACTAATGGAGGAACTAGTAGGAGGTCAGATAGTGGGGTACTACTTCATGTGTTCAGCTAGTTAACTGATGATTCACTCATATATAACTCATGCATGTCAGATATGAGAGTCACCCAATTGATTGGAGTTCAAGGGTAGTGTACTATTAGTTGTATAATCATCCAAATTGTACAGGTCATGCATGCAGTTAGAGGAAAGCGTATGAGGATTGCACAATACCAATTGAGGAATTTCCATAATGAATAGAGGGTTAATTAGAAAGGAAACAACGCAAGGATATAGGGGTTTGGGTAATCGAAAATTTGGTTAATTATTGGCCTAGGCTTTTCTAGGAAGATGTGAGACATATAGAGATAGTGTGGAGGTTGCTCGGGCTTGAGAAAAGCATAATAATCTTGTCATATTTTTTGACTAAAGAAATATGCAAATAACAAGGGTTTTTAGTTGTGGCTTTCCTAAGGAAATCATTGTGTAATGTGTTGATTGAATTATTTCTCTTGTATACTTACCGATTTATCAATCGATGAAATGTTTCTGTTGATGAGTAGAGTAGATTTAAGTCTTTTGTTTTAGCATATCAGATAAGAAAGTTGAATCTACAAGGAATTTCTACACTATGAATGTCAAGTTAGCTTCAGCAATGGCATTTGGATTCTTGTTGGTGTCACCCGCAATCACCCTTTCTCTCATAAAAGCAAGAGATGCAATTTAATCCAGAATATTTTTTCTCCGTGCTTGTACAATCTTCTTCTAAAGTTTACCGTATGAAAAATTGTAAATTCCCATTACCAGATCATCATCAAGAGGAACAATTTCCCCTTCCTCGCTTGGATCTAAATTTGCTGCTAAATGTGGTGGATAATGAAAGGTGACTTGTTGTGTGCTCGACATCAGGTCAACAACATCATTTTGTGGCTCTGGCTCTACCTACATGTATTGGATTTCAATCAACTCTTCAATTTGCGAAGCAAACTCCTTGTCCTGCATTTGTTTTCTCTCCTCCTCTGACTGATGGTTTTGTTCTCATTCTTCAACCTTCCTCTCTACTATTGTTTCTCCTGCTCTTCGCCTTTCTTCATATTCTTTATTTTTGTTCTCTTCTTCTTCTTTCCTTCTCTACTCATGTTATTCCCTCTAATTTTGTTCTACTTCCTGCATCCTTTGTTTCCTCTTTTGATTTACTGCTCTAGCCGCTTTCATAATACCTATATTTTCTTTCATCTTGTGGCTTCACTATCCCCTTGAGCTATATGTAACCTTCCTATTTCCCTTATTCTGCATGGGGTTTCTCCCTTCTGTTGGTGTTGCCTCTAGAGTAACTTCCTTCTGCGGAGTAATTTGTGATGTACTTGCAAAGTTGACTGGCTCGTGGGACTTGGAGGCATTATAATAATTTTTCCATCCTTCCTCGTCAACCTAGTGGAATGTCCCACTTAGCCACTAAAAAGGGATTCTCACACAGTGGTCTTTGAAAATCCCCCTTGGATCATACAAATTGAAGTCCTGAGTACTGAATGCAAATTTCTCTATCACCTTCCCTTCGGTATCTGCAACTTTTAGGTTCTTGATCTCGTATAATTTGATCTGCAAAGGAAGCACTAGTCAAGGTGCTTTCTTCTTCCTTTGTAGAGATATTGATAACCCTATGTAGATATCGTTCGCAACATCTTTTATGTTGTGTGTGGAGCATGATTGTTCAGAGGTCTTTGTTTCAGCCGGATGTATACCCTAGGAAGTTTTGTACACCCCTCCATGCGGGGGGGCGCGGGGGGGACTTGTCCCCCTCGCGGGGGTCTGGGGGGGCCGATCCCCCCTGGCTAGGGGGTCCGGGGGCCAGCGGTCCCCCGGTGGGGGCTCGGGGGCAGCGCCCCCGAAGCTGAAAACAGATGTAAATTTGCCTTGTAAAAGTATAGTAATTTCTAGTCAATCTGGGTTGTTCATTAAGCAGATGATCTGATGGTAGAACTTATGTTTAGTTTAGGGTTTTTTTCCCTAAAAGGCAACCCCTCTCTTTGTATGAGGGCATTGTATTTGAGGCTGTGATATAGATGTGTATTCTATGCGTGAGCGAGAGATAGAGAGGTGAGACTATGAGAGAAAACATAGGATATACAACGGATTTGTTGTAGATTGTGTCTCTTCATTTTGCTAGATAATAGAAAGGAAGGAATGGCTATTCAGGGTGGATGTAGCCCAAACTGGGTGAACCACATATATCTATGTCTCTCTTGTTTTATGCGTTTTCTGTGTTTATATTTCTACAATATTTTATGTGTTCCATTGCTCCGTAATATATAATTTTCTAACAACATTTACTTAAGGATGACCTATTTGAGTTAATAACTGACGGATCATGGTCTTGAGGGTGCCGCTGACTACTTCCACATGGCCACTGGCCTGTGGGTAGTAGGAGGAAGAATGCACTTTCCAAAAACTGAGCGAAAATGTTAGTTCACACATCATATGGTTCTGAAAGTGGGAGCCATGGTATGTAATGATTATGTGGGGTACACCAAAATGATATCTTACCTGATTAAATAGGAATAGAGTAGGGATTTCTCCATTAACCCAAAAAATAGGAATGGCTTCAACCCATTTCGTGAAGTAGTCAACGACAACGACAATGTAGTTTTGTACATTAGATGAAGTTGGATTACAAGTGATGAAGTTAATGCCCCACATAGAAAAGCGACCGATGGAAATAGCTGAGTGGAGAGGGGTAGGGGTGCACACATTTTATTTATGTAGATTTGGAAAGGATGACACTTCTAGATAACAGTAATATAGTCTTTAAACAAGGTTTTCTGTAGTATCCTGCAAACAAATGTTTTTGGGTAGTAGCCATGCCAGAAAGATGGCCACCACATGCCCCAACATGGTGTTCATTAAGGACATGTTCTGCCGCAGCATGTCTAAGAAAACATCAAAGAAATGTGTTAGTGCCATGATGATATAGAGTATAGTTCAATAATAAGTAGTGTTTAGCTTGGTGGCGGATGGTGACGATGGGCATCTGACAATAGATCTGGGAAAAAACATTATGTTTGGACGTAGAAAACATTGTATTAATACCAAGGATTAGTAGAGTCTAATAGATAGATAGATTAATCAAGAACGGGGTCATGGGATACTTCATATAGGTAAACCTGGGGAAGGTCCGACAGCAATTTGACGAAGGTTAGGGATTTTTTTAGCCTTCCTAGTGGTGAAAACTAGATTAAATTGTTGGATGATCACAATCCATTTGGAATATTTTCCTTCAATAAATTCACAAGATAGAATGTGTCTCATGGGATTCTCTAGGGAAATGATAGTAGTATCTCATAGTAGGATGTAGTGTCAGAAGCAATTGATAATGAAAAAAATTCCCATGGATATTTTCTCCACATGAAAATACCATAGTTTGGGCTCGACAAGGCCTTTTGAGAGATAATAAACCACATCCTCACTATGATCATCATGAGTTTGAATGAGAACCATTCCAATGGAGGATGGTGAGGCTACTAGGTATAAAAGATATCTGGGCACATATTCAGGAGGAATAAGTAGTGGGGATGTTATGAGTGCTTGTTTCAAGGCATTAAATGACCATTGAGATTGATCATCCCACATGTAAGGTACTCCTTTCTTGAGTAGGTGCATAAAATGTTTCTTTAATTCGACATAATCCACTATGAAATGACATAAGAATTTTTCTTTCCCTCACAAACATTGAAGTTGTAGGATGGATTGTGGTGTGGGAAATTAAGTAATTACCTTTACCTTATCGAGATCAACCTATATCCCATGTTTAGAGACAATGAACCCAAGAAGATGTCTGGATTCAACAAAAAATATGCACTTATGTAGATTCATATGGATGTTATAGAACCTACACCTAACAAAGATTGCTCAAATATGAGGTAGGTGTTGGGCTTGTTTCCTGGAATGAGTCTGAAGATCATCCAAGTAAGCTTGAACAATATGTATGATATCACGAAAGGCGTTGTCCATATCCCTATGAAAGGTTGCACTTGAATTCTTGAGACCGAATGGAAGCTTCCAATACACAAATATGCCCCAAGCACAAATGAAGACAATTTTATATTGGTCATTAGGTTTGATAGAAATCTAGTTATACCCCGCGAAACCATCCATGAAGGAGAAATATTCACTTCCAACACTATCATTTATTATTCCGTGAATAAATGAAGTTGGACAATTGTCTTTTGGACATGCATTATTCAAATCGTGATAGACGACATAGATGCAAATGGTACCTTGTTTTGTGTCGAACAGTTTTTTGACTTTAGTCTTGATAGTTGTTTTGTGAGTGTGGATCGATTGAAGTATTTGCTAGACAAGCCTGACATTATCATAAATACTGATCTCATTCTCGATACTAGAAGGGTGTATGCTAGGAATTTCCTCATAATACCAAGAGAAAACATTGCAGAATTATTTAAAAAGGTAGGTGAAGCTTTCAATTTCGTCAATACTACGTTTGGCTCTAATTTGAATGTTTTCCATGATACCTGTTTTTGACTGAGATATCGATGAGCATAGTCTTCGAAAACTTTAACAAATTACCTTTTGAATCCATTGTTTGGATATTCGTATAAGCCAAAGGAACAATGTCAGGTGGGTCAAAAGTTAGGATTTGTGGAGATGTCACATTCAAATAAGATAACAAAGGGTGGTGATGAGAATCATTCCAAGGTCACCCTTCTAAAGACATTATCTCTCGAATAGCTTCATTGGAAGGTAGGAATTCATTGAGAATATTTTTAGAACGAGTGGAAATGAGAGAGAAAGTGGTACCATCATTCATAACCAAAGCATCAGAAGAATTAGATGCAAATTAAATGGCTTGATAAGCCAATTCAGTTAGTGAAAGTGACATCTGTTCTCCATAGGAATTAGTGTATGAAGGTGCTTGGAGGATCCAGTGATCTATAGAGACATTAGGAATGGTATATACCATTGAAACTATCTGTCGAACCTTGGGCGAGGGGAGAGGAAAACAACCTAAGAAGGAGTAACCCTTTAGAAGATCAGTACCAACAGTGGCACAGGAGTAAAGTATACCACCCACTAAGAGAATGGTGTGCTAGGTAATGCAGAGTAATCTGGGGTAAACAAGGATAGATGATCCACTGTGACTATTTTCCCATCGAAAGGGAAGAGGATAAGTGAGAATACGAAACAAATAATGGTAGTCATGGTGTATGTCCAACTGCAGCCCAAAAGCATATTATAGTCAAGAAGACAATCTACGAATTCAATATCCACCATAACCATTTTCCCACACAGAGTGATAGGTAGCTAGCAAGGTGTCCTTTCAGGATGAAAGTGTGGCCATCAAATTCTTTGAAGGAATTCAATGGAGGTGTAAGAGTGTGAGAACCCAGGGCAAGCCAATATGAAGTGGACATTACGTAGGTCGAATCACCTATGTCAATGAAGGTTTGATGGATATCTATGCCTTTCGATATAACTTGCCCCTGAAATTCAAACTAATGGGAAAGGCGAGCCTTACTTCTTTCCATCTCAAAAATTCCTAGAGTGGAATCATGAGGGTTAATTCCACCAATTTCCAAAAGAAAATATTTCCATTTTGGTCAACAAGTTTGTAATACTCTGAGGGCAGACATGGCACATGGTGGTTGCACCAAATATTCTACAATAGTGTAGTTTTGGGTAGCATGTGCATAGGTATTGTGTGCCATGCAATGAAGTGTCCCTTTGGGGGGATGGATCACAAAGTCAATGATAGGCCTTTTGATATTAAGATCCTTAGGCAAAAACAGATTGAAACTCGAGGTAGTTTCTAGAGTGTTTGTGACTCGAGTTCCATAATGCTTTGCTCATCTTCTTAGATCAATTGTTTCAAAGGTGTAAATAGTTCAATATCCTCCACCAAAGGAAGGGGATGTGAATCATTTTTCCCCCTTGTGGGGGTTGATGTGGCTTGGATATTTGGTGTTGCCACTGCTGAGCAGGGAAAGGGTTGTTGAGGAATGTTGAGGTCCGGCCAGTGTCCTTTTGCACAAGAAGGTCTGACATTCTTGAAGGTGAGGAAATTTATAAGTCATGTGGTCCTCTGCACAGATCTTATAAAGGAACTTAATGGTTTTTTCCTTTCTAGTATCATATTTGGAGGCATATTTCTATTTGGGGTTGTTCTGTGTAGCAAGCTACTCCTTAGAAGGAGAGGTATTATTCTTATTATTCTTATTCTTACTGTTGGGTTTTTGTGTATACTGCACATAGTTTATCGTAGTGGTTGGAAGAGCAGCTGAACCAGAAGTAGGATCGGTATTGATAGATAACTAGGTACCTTTCTCGCTGAGTTGTTTTATAGCGGCCCCAGAGGTAGCACCGAAAAGACAGTCAGTATCCAAAACACATTGCTGAGTAGCATGGGCCATGGGGGAGTATATCGTAGAGCATGCCAAATTGGGAGTAGATAAAATCTAAATGTTGGGCATGATGAATGGATTGATCTTCTGTGACCACATTAGCGATGGAAACATCCTTGGAAATTGGGGGGAGAAGTCACTTTTAGAACTAATATGCTAACAAGTGATCCAGAATGGGGGCTTTGACAAGCCTCCACTTATGTATCCATTCATGGATATGATTAGACATGTTGGTAGAGGTGTCTTGGTCTAGAAGAGTGAGGAGATCCATTATGGTTTCATAGTGGATAGAAAGATGGAATTTCTTTAGGAATTCCATTGCCAGAGCACGAAATGTATTGGTTGACACACATGGTAGCTCAATGTAGCACTTGGTAGCATTACCAGTAAGGGTGCAGGGGAATAATCTAAGTTGGATGTTGTCATAAACCATGGAGTTCAATACACACCATAAATTCCAGGTGATGACATGCCTAAATTTATCATCCCCTTATTTCCCTTCGAATTTTGGGATGTCAATGGTATCTTGTGTAGGATTAGAGGCTAATGAAATTTGTGATTGATGGGGTCACTAGTAAACTTATATAGTTCGGGGATTTCAAGTGTTTCCAGAAAATGAAAAGGTGTAGGTTCCCCCAAATCTGGCCAAGGTAGTGTAGGATGTTTTGAAGGACCAGGATGTCACCCCATCAAGTTGTTTCCAATAGGATACATGGGATTCATCAGCTAATAACTTCTTGGTTGTTGTGGTGCAGTCATATAATATGACAGTCCATATGGGATATTAAGCTGTGTGGCAAGAGACTACATTCCCCATGGATAGAAAGAGCTCCCATGACTCAGTTTTGATTCAAGAGGGGGTGCCCACATGGATATAGTAGGACTTGGTTAAAGGATACCGCTAGCCACATAGATGGGAGTACATGAATGACACTATAATATTGTTTACTTGAAGTAGGTAAGTCAATAAGAGAATAACTAGGTTGTCCTAAATGTAGAAGGGGAACACAAATTCCCCCCACCAGTATATGCATGTTGGGAACATTTCCCCTGGGCATTTGAACCTAGGGGTTAGAACTTGGCAATGCGTTACAACAAAAAGGGTTACTGAAGGTAGTCATGGTAATAACACTACTAGGAGTAATAGTCGGCGGTTTAGGAGCTAAAACTAAAGGGGTTTAGGACAATATTTGCTAGACTCCACTCATAACTAGTGTAACAAGGTTATTTGGACTATGCATAGTCTGAATGGAATGGTGACCAATCAGCTATGTAGTATTGATCATAGGTGAGGGAAGTGATGGTGGAACAAAATTGTCCACAAAGGACCATGAACCATTAGTTATCACAGGAATATTGGATGTGGGAACTGATGCAAACATGATAGGTACAGGTGCTACCTAAACCAACACTCAGACAAGAGGATCAATGAGAGGAGGATTGTAAGGAGGTACAACTCCTCCGTGAAAAGTCCTTGGGTAGTAAGGTTTCCTTGGAAATGTTAATTGATTCAGTGTTGGACACTGGACACTAATTTCTTGAAGAGGGAGAATTTGAATAACCAAGGCTCGACGTGTCCTTGAGGGTCAGTGAAGGAATACCTCGTTGTCATCTATATAGATGATGAGGGCTGAATGTAGCCATGGTGATAGATGTATTTTATCAATAACAAAAAAATAAAGTGATATCTTTTAGAGTCTCAGCATTAACAATCAAACACCTAAAAATAAAAAAATACTCTAAAGGCAATCAAAATGCAGCCAAGAAACATAACCTTTTCTGATAACCACCACTAGATTGAGTTGAAACATAGTATCTTCGTGGCTAAAAGATGTTAAATTTTCTAATTTTTCTATGTTGTATCAAATATCTTAGCCCAATTTATCTTTTCATTAACAATGCATCCAATTATTAGCATTATAATCAATCATAAATGTAACTGAAGAAAGAACAATATATGCAGTGACAAATAAGACAAAAACACAACCATAAGAGACTACAGATTAGTCCAAGAATAGGGAAAACCCCCATAAGGGGGAAATGCTTTCAAATCTTCTTGTTCAGTAGATTGTCATAAAAAGATTTCATTAGAGTAAAATGAGCCCAATATATATGATTGCAGCAGATAATGACAAATCAGATCCATAGATCTATATAACAACAGAGAAAACATAGATCTACCCTATCACTGAAGTCCATTGAAGCCAAGATGTGAAACTGTAAATCTAAACTTTGGTGGCCCTAATCAAAATTGTCTCTATGCAACCGAAACTCCCTCGTCGCTCTCTCGGACACCGTATGTGTGTGACTATGATTGCACAGTCACTCTCAGGAAGATTTTATGCATGTGACCGAGGTGAAATGCACCTAAAACGTAGGGTATCTCCATTACAGTTTCTTTTTGAGTGACTGAGATGTCATGGATGCTCTCGGAACTACTCTGTGCGAGCGTCTAGGGACCTGAACCTTCTGATCTACCTCTGAACCCAAAGTCGCTTTCACAAGATTGTTTCCCAGCAACCAGAGAACCTTAATCACTCTCTTTCCCACTTTGTACTAGTGATCAAGGACCATAATTCCCTATTTTGTGCTAGCGAATGAGATCTAGAAAACCTTAACTGAGAGCGAACCTTTAAGTGTGATTTCGAACCCTGTGCGGACTCCTTCTGTCGAACCTGTGTGAACCAAGACAAAATAGAAGAATAGAAGGATGAATTAATCAATGTGTGGAAATGAAATTGAGTTCACTTCTATTTATAGGCTTTCCTGAGGGTTAACTTGGGGTTAATATTGACCCAAGTAACTACCCATGTGGTTAGGGTTGGCCAATTCCATAATGTATGTATGAATAAAATGACTCAAAACTTAAATTTCGCTTAACCAAATTAGGTGATATTTAGGTCGATTTTGGTCCTCTCAAAAATATAAATTTAATTCAAGCATCATATTCTCCATATGAGATGTTCAATGTGGAATTTGTTCCTAGTTTAAAAAATTAACACTCCCTCTCAAGTAGGAAGAATCCACCTGCAAATATATGTTAGTTAGTCTTGACATCAAGTTGTTAAGTTGTTGTAATGATTTTATGTATCTAATGAACTCTATCTACTGAAATGTTCTCGAACATAGAAGAAGAATTGGGGAGAAATAACTTCCACCCATAACTAGCAATAAGATAACTCATCATACAAGGGAGTAAACCCTTGACCCTGGAGTCTGATTGGGGAGATTTGCCCTCAATCCACAATCCTATTGCCTGCTGATATTCCCAAGAATGACTCTTAGTATTTATGTATTAGAACATCTAAATCATAATCAACTTAGGTTTTACACCCCAAATTATGCTCTGAACTCATTGGCCAAATGAGTGATATTCCAAACCAGCCTAGCTTGTGGCTATGACACCAAATTGGGTATAGTTTACAACGATCAAACAGGGGAGTAAAACCATCAACCCTATGGGTAAAAAATATGGCTCAGGCCCTATTGTCTAGAGTTCCCTCAACTCGAGGAGCCCTCTATCTCAATTCCTCACTGAGGGAGCTCAAGTAGGGTAGGAAGAGTTGGCTTAGTGTCCTCAATTAGAGATGCCCCTCATCCGGATGGGATACATCCATCAGTCCAAGCTGCTTTCTCAAAACTAAGAAATTTCTCTTTAGTAATGTCTCTATGAGAATATCTGCAATTTTCTCATGTGTCAATTTGTTATGGATCCTGAAAGATCATCTATACACCATGTCTTGAATAAAGTGATATCGAATTTCAACATAATTGGACTTGTCATGGAACTTAGGATTCTCTACCAAATGAATTCCACTCTTGCTATCATAGTATATCATTGTAGTATCTAGGACCTACTCAAATATCTATTCAAAGATATTTCTCAACCAAATTTCTTTGCAACTAGCCATGATAGCGGTAATGTATTCTGCTTCGACAGTGCTCAAAGCTAGAGAATTTTGTTTCCTTCTCATCCAAGATATCCTGGCAGATCCAAGGCTAAAACAACATCCAAATGTACTTTCCTTGTCGATAAAATTTCCAAACCAATCAACATCAGTGTATCGATGAAGTTGAACATTCCCTACAGAATATCTCAGGCCAAGTGTGAGCGATGCATGCAAATATCTCAATATGTGTTTGGAATCTATCCAATGTGTGTGATGGGGCTTGGTCAAGAGTTGACTCAATGTGTTTATTGAATAGCATATGTGTACATGGGTGTTGACAAGAAACATCAAAGCCCCAATTAGTTTTTATACTGAGAAGTATTTTCTAAGTCTGGTCCTGCAGCATCTCCACATAACTTCTTGAAGTTGATTTCCATCATTGTAACCATGGATTTACATTTAGTCATTCCAAATATTTCCAGTAAATTTACAACATATTTTCCTTTTGAAAGGAAAATATCACCAGGAGTTTTCCACACCTCAAGGCCCAAAACATAGTGCGTGAGACCAAGGTATTTCATCTCAAATTCAGAGGATAGTTTCCTCTTACATTCGATCATCAGAGGCTCACTACCTGTCAAGAACATATCATTAAGATATAAAACCAAAATCAATGGCATACCTTGGAATATCTTGAAGTAGAGGTTGGGATTGACATTGCTTCTTATGAATCCCATCTTCACTAAGTAACTGTCAATGTGTGCATACCAAGTTTTGGGAGATTTCTTCAAACTATACAATGCCTTCATCAACCTACAAACATGAGTTCTTCAATCTTCTACTTCAAATCCCTGTGGTTTTTCAACATATACCTCTTCCTCTAACATTGCATAAAGAAATATGGTTCTTACATGCATCTTATAAAGAGTCCATCCCTGACTCACAACAAGCGAAACTATAGAATAGGTGTTTGTATATCAAGCCATCTGAGAAAATATGTGATCATCATCTTCTCCCTCTTTCTGAGAAAAACCTTGAGCTATGAACCTTAATTTATATTTCTCAATGTTTCCATCAATTCCATGTTTGATCTTGAATAACCATTTTGAAGTCACAATATATTTCCCTTTTAGTCTAGGTACAACATCCCATACATCATTATTCATAATCAATTCATATTCTTTAGTCATATCATCCTTCCAAACTTGGTCTTTTATAAATTCTTCGAATGAGGATGGTTTGGCTTGAATCATAGTACTCATAGTAGCAACATATCCAGGATACTTGCATGGTTTATTTCTTTCTCTGAATGATCTATGAATGGGGACATTTATTTCAATATCTTGTAAAGTATCAGGGAGCTAAAGTGGTCTCTTCCTAGAGGGAGGATCACTTAGAGGAGGATTTAACAGATCCATAGGCCCTATGGGATCATAAATCATATCAGACTAAGGCATGGATGAATCAACCATAATATCCCAGTCATCATTTTCTTCCTTGGGAGGAGGAGGTGGAGGAAGATCTCTTGCTTCTCCATGAGTTGCATCTTCATCAAGTGTTACATCCATACTAATCTTAACCTTCCTCTTACTAGGAATATAAATTCTATGTGCTTTAGAATTTTCATAATAACCCACAAACATACATTTCTTACCAGTAGCTTCCAATGTTTTTCTTTTGTCCTTCAACACATGAAAATATATGGGGCCTCCAAATACATCAAGATGGTTGATATCACACTTGATATGTGTGCATATTTATTCAGGAGTCTTATTTTCTAATGCTTGATGAGGCACCCTCTTTTGAACATATACAATAGTAGATGTAGCTTCGTCCCAAAGGAACTTTCGTATCTTTTGATCATGGAGTATAGCATGCACATCTTCTACTATAAACTTCTTTTTCCTTTCAGCTAGACGATTTTGTTTAGGAGTATATGCCACACTCTTTTCCTTCCTGATTCTGTCTTTCTTGCAAAATGCTATGAATCCTTTGGACATATATTCTTCTCCATTTTCAGACCTGAAGACTTTAATTCTCTTTCTTGATTGATTTTTGAACAAGGCTTTGAATTCCATGAATGTTTCAAAGGCTTCATCTTTGTGCTTAAGATAGTTTATCCATGTATTTCTTGAGAAGTTGTCAATAAAGGTGATGTAGTAGAGATGACCACCAAAAAAATGCATAGGCATTAGACCACTTATATCAGAATGAATGAGATGGAGGACGTTATTTTGTTGTTCTTAATAGAGGGAAATGGTCCCCTTGTTTTCCTTCCACTTGCACAACTTGGAAAAACTCCATCATGATGATCTTGAGCATCAGGAATACTAGAGACCAATTTCTTCAATTTCATAAGTTCATTACAGTGAAGGTGTGCCAGTTTGCGGTGCTATAATTAGCTCAAATGTTTGCTATTATGAACCAATGCTAGAAGAGGTCTTCCAGTGGCTCTATAAAGTCCTTCAAATCTCGATCCTAATGTGAATGAATCTCTCATAGGTGAATTAGTAGGCCAAGTCAAAACCTTACCTTTGATGAAGGAAACAGTAATCCCTTTATCTTCCAATGTGCATATAGATACCAGATTCTTCATTAATCCTGGTACATACATAATATCATGCAGCACAACTTATTCCCCAGAATTCAACTGAAATTTGAGAGAACCAAATCCTTTAACGAGATGAGTGGAGTTATCTCCAAGAATGATCTTTAGCTTAGTCTCCTTCTCTGCGAGAGTAGAGAGGAATTCCTTGTAACCAAAGAAATGATGAGTGACCCCACTATCAACCAATCAACTATCCCATGAATCTTGTGCAGAAGAACTAGTAGGAGAAGAAATAAGAATGTATTCATATTTATTTACAACATTACTTTCATACCTAAGAGATTTTGACTTCATTTGTGGAAGCATATTTTCTTCACGGTCACTTGAGGAGTCTCTTCTTCTTCTTTCGTATCATCTATTAGAGTTCTTCATTTGATAGTCTTTTCTTCTTTCATTATTATAGTTTCCTCTAGTGTTGTAGTTTGGTATTTTGTTCTTCTCGGGACATTTAGGAGCATAATGACCTATCTTATGACTATTGAATCATTCAACATGAGGTAAGAATTTGTCATTCCTTCCTTTTGTATTTTTCATCCAATTATTAGCAGTATAATCAATCATAAACATAACTGAAGAAAGGAAAACATATGTAGTGACAAAGAGGACAACAACACAACCATAAGAGATAGAATATTGGTCCAAGACTAGGGAAGCACTCCACAAGGGGGAGATCCTTTCAAATCTTCTTTTGTAGTAGATCATCATAAAAGTATTTCAACGGAGAGCATAATGAGCCCAACACATATGATTGTTGCGGATAATAAAAACCAGATCTACAGGTCTACAAACCTATATAACAATAGAGAAAACCTAGATCTACCATATCACTGAAGTCCACTGAAGCAAAGATGTCAAACTCTAGATATAAACTATGGTCGCCCTCATCAAAATTGTTTGTGGGCAACTGAAACTCCTTGGTCACTCTCTCAGACACTATATCTATGTGAATGTGACTACAAAGTCACTCTCTAGAAGCTTTTAATCATGAAAACAAGGTGAAATATACCTAAAATCCAGGGTCACTCCCTTACAGTTGTTGCATAAGCAACTGAGATGTCCTGGATTCTCACTACACTATTCTATGCGAGCATCTAGGGACCTAAACCTTTCGATCTGCTTTTGAACCTAGAGTTTATCTCACAAGACTTTCTCCCAGTGACTAGAGATCCTTAGTCGCTCCCTTCCACACTATGTGTCAGTGACCAAGGACCAAAATTCCCTATTTTGTGCGATGACCAAGACCTAGAAAAATTTAACTCAGAGAAAACCTTTTGCTTGTGATTTGGGACCCTATGCAAGAGAAGACAAAATAGAAAACTAGAAACATGACTTCATCAATGTGTTGAAATGAAATTGAGGTCACTTCTTGTTGTATCTCTGAGATGATAATGGTTAGCTATCATGCCAGGGCATATAAGATATTTGTTTGGGGTTTTTATTTTAAATTTTGGAGGACCAATGTATCAAACATATTTTAAACAGTCATGCCTAACCTTTTTGAATAGTATTAGTATTTAAACAAATGGATGCTATTAAAATCCACACAGTGATATAGCTTGTTTGGTGATGAGCAGAAATCAAAAGATGATATGACTATTACAATTTTCAAATAGAAATTTAAATAACCATAAGTAGGAAATCCTTCAAACAATGTTCATAAAGTTTAATAGAATATGCCTAATGTTATCACTCAGGTTTTTCCCTTCTTCCTAAAGGGAATACGGCCGAGGTAACCACTAACCAGTCTTTTAGTTACAGGTCCTAGCCTACCTGCAACTAGAGAGGGCTCTCTCTTTATAATTTAGCATTGTTGTGGGTGATTTTAGGCTAGTTATGGTGCACTGATTTTGTTTTAAATTTGGTTGGTTGGTGAATTCAAACAGAGCTGGTATATAGATTACAGGACAGCTTGAGCCATTGGGCAATGGAGTTCATGAATGCATACTTCTGAAGTATTTCTTTGAGGGAAGAGTATTTCTGCAAAGCCAGATAGGCATCTGGGGAACAATTATTCATGTTTGGGTGATGAAATTATGAAATTAGTGAGTGAAAGGCAATTAAGAATCTTTCACTATGCTAATAAGGGGAGAAAGTGGGAGTATTGTTTAAGAGCAGTTAAGAATTCTTAAACAGTATTCACAATGAGAGAATTAGTTCAAATATAAGCAATTAAGAATTCACATCCATGGCTAATTCTGAAGAAAACATATTTAGAAACAAAGATTGAGCAGAGGGTGTATCTAAAACAAATCCTAAGCTATTCCTTTTCCCCGTTGCTAAGAACATGAAACATATATGAATTTTTTGCATACATAGAAAGACAAACACAGTTTAGAGTAACTTATTGTTCCATTAAATGACACAGGAATTCTGCAGCATAACATAGTCCTTGATTTCCACCTTCAGACAGATGAGGAACCAGGAACTTCACCAGCAATTTATATTAGAAAAAATGTTTGAGATATACAATACATCTCTTCAGAGAGATTCACAACAACTGACCCCCAATAGGCTCTATGGGAGGATATATATACAAATATAGGAGATAAAATATCTAGATGATGAGTTATTTTGCAATAAATTACATAACCAACTCTCTTACAGAAATAAATGAAAGAAATAACTCCAGCATTTAATATTGGTATGGCAGCTGTCTTTCTGTCAGACAAATTTTGACTTTTTGGATCAAGAAAGTTGGTTGTAGCCGTGTCTTTAATCTGCATTTGCTGAGCACGTTGTCTTAGTGCATTGCTGAGTCACTGCCTTGATGTATTTTGTAGTTCCTTTGTATTTGATTCTTTGCTGACCTGTACTGTGACTGAGATTTGAAGATGACAAAAAGGAAGAATATACCTAAATCACCTGGGCAACACTTCCAGCATTGCTTGCCACCAATCAGCTGGAGGTAGCTGATGTCTCCTTATCTTTATGACTGTCTCATCTGCTTCAGTATATCTATTAAAATTTGGAGGCACTTCAAACAGATGATTAATCTCATGTTCAATAAAAAATAAATTCTCCAATTTATCAAATAGAGATTTCCCAGACGGAGGTCCTACTTCTTCTGTGGAGCTGGTAGACGCTGTAATCTGATTTTCAACATAATTGTTGATTCTGGTGGTGTATTGTTCAAAGGACAACAATTTTCCAGTACCGGTCACTAGGTTGGGCAATCCTCTATCTTGCAATGTTGTTATTCTTGTCCTGAAATCATTTATTTCTACCTACATATCTTGACATTTCCTTTCCAGAGTCTATGTGAAATTTCTCAAGGTTAGCACTTTCTTTGCTGTTAGGATAGTGTCTGTTCGACTTTTAATATCTAGTGCTCCCAATTGTTCCTTGGTGTGAGTATTGAGGAAATGGATCATCTTGTTAACCTGATCAGGCATGATCTCCAATGCTTCTCTGGCCTTCTGAATTTCAATTTGAGCTATGTCTATTAATTCTATTTGCTCATGAATGGCCTGTATTGATCGCCATTGGTCATTGATTGATTGGCCAATTTTGGCCCACAAAATCTTTTTAATCTCAACCAGAGTTTTGTCTAGAAGCAGTTCTTTTTCTAAGGCTTTTACTCTGGTCTCTAGGCCTTTTATTTCCCTTTGCTTCTCGGCCACTGTCATTTTAGACTTGTCATAACTAGTCTCTGGTTTGGCCAATCTTTCTTTGGCCTCATTTATTTTTGTCACTTGAATTTCAAGCTCCTTGACAGCTTTCATTAAGTCCTCCATGCTCATACTGGATTCAAGTGCTGTTGTTGTTGTTGCTGTTTCATCTGTAGTTGATGTAGTTGTTGTAGGTGTTGGAATGGGAGGAGGGGCTGCTGTTGTTTGTGTAAGTGGAGCAGGGCCAAGAGTTGTAGATGTTTGAGGGGGTTGGGAAGTTGACTCCCCTTGCTTGTCTTGCAAGGCCTTCTCCAATTCTGCCTCCATCTATAGTATTCTCTGATTCATCTTTAGAAGCAGGTCCATAGTCTCATCAACCTATTTTTCTTGTGCAAGTTCTGTTGTTTGAGGGTGAATGGTTGCAGGCAGCTTTTCCTACTTTTTGAGTGCAACAATATCATCCTCTGTTTTCTTCATAAGGGCCTTGATACCATTTGGATCCTTAGGATCATGTCCTAGATCAATAATTATGTCTTCCAAAGTTTTAATCCAGTTGTCCTTAGCAGTGGAAGACATCCTTTCCAAATCTAGTTGTGTATTTGTATTTTTCAGTGATTCTTTTAACTGATGGGCCAGCATGGCCCTGTATGCAAGTGTGGCATAAACCATTTCCCCTGTTTGCTTGTGCAGTTAAATTTGATCCATGGGATGTATGTCCTTGGAGAGGACCTCTAGATTTGTCTTTGTGTAGTCTGCAGATGATTTGGGCTTGGGAACCTTAGGCTTAAAATGAGTCAAAATCATCTTGTCCTCCTTAATATCATATGCTGCCATCAATCTTTGTTGCTTGGAGGGTGTTGTCTTTACGAATTGATCATAAAGTTGTACTCTCAAAAGTTCATTTTGTGCCTTAATTTCCATAATAGTTCCTTTGATACCAGCTGGTTGCTTGCCCTGCTACCTGGAAGAGGACACTTCTGTACTTTGTTGCATACCTTGTTCCTGCTGGAATGAGCTGGTAGCAGTTTGCTGGCTGGACTCTCTTTCTCTGCTTTGGCTCTCTACCCTTTCTTCACTGATGTGTTCTTCAGTCTGAGGGTCAATTCTTGGCCTCTTGGCCTCTGGTTGCTGTGTTGACCCACTTGGAGGTGTGGGCTCCTCTCTATCCCATTTTCTACCTCTCTCTTCATTGAGAGGAGTTTGCAAGACTGGAATTTGGGATGTTTCAGTTTGTTGTGGAAGGGCTTGCCCTTGACTTTGATCTTTGGAAGTGTTGGGCTACTGCTCTGTCTCTGTTTACTGTTGTGCATCCATCACTTCCTTTCCCTTTGTTGTAATTGTTGTTGTTGTAGATGCCTGCTGGACGGTCTGTGCGGCTGTAGCAGTGGAGGTTGCTTCTCCGACTTGGATTGGTAGCTTGAATGTCACCTGGTGAAAAGAATCCAAGTCAAGAGTTTTTTTCTAAATCTTTTACAGTTTGCTCCATTACCTCTTCTTGAGTAAATTCCTCAACTAATGTCCCTGGCACCCATTCATCTTGGTTGGCAAAATGTTCAATTTGTGGATATGGACAATGCTTATAGGCTACCAACCTATATTTGACTCTTCTAGCACTGATAAAGCCATTAGGGTCATATGGGACCCACCAAAAACTCCTTTTTAGTTTAAGTTGTTGCCCCAGTATTTGATCAGCCTCTTGCCAACCATCTTCCTTGTTCATGATGAAGGGGCCTAGATGGTCTTTGAATTTCAGGTTGGCTTTCTTCTTGGCACTATGAAAATGTGTAAGATCAGAATTGGTGAGTTGCGTATAGTATTCCAAGGCAAACAATCTCATAGGCACATACCTTGGGAGCCTGTAAGGACATAGCTCACAACCATAGATCCTGATGACTGTGTGATTTTGGTATAGATACCAATCACCTATTTTATAATTCTTGGACAGCTGCAATATTTTCTGCATGTCACTTGACAACCTAAGAGGAGGAGTTCTTTACAAAAGGCATGTGACTGGATATAAAAATTGGTCAATGAACTCACTGTAAGAATATGGAGAGTTCTGGACATGATGAAAAAGTAAAGACCAAAAGATAATAGACCTTCTCTCACCTTGTGAATCCAGCTTCTTGATAGGGCATTGGAAGCAATTTGTCTGATAGTACATGAACAGGTGATAGATATATGAAGAATATTTGAATATTGCCTCTCTGTTCAGCTTAAGCAGTTGGTCATGTATTTTATTGGCAATAAACTTGGCATAGTTGTACTTCATAGTAGGGGGCTTTCCAAGGCTGTATGCAGACAAAAGGACCAACACTGTTTCATCAATATGTTCACTTGTTGAGAAACCCAGCACAGAGGATATCATGTCTACAAGCAACTTTCCTACCTCATTGAAATTTACATACAGGAAAGGAGGTGGCCCAGTAGGTTGGCGGTCTACTCTCATGAAAGTCTTGGCAATTGTAGCAATCTCAGTGCTGGAGAGCTTGGAGCCTTCATCCAGCAGGTATTTTATGGAAAAATGGAAGAGCATTTGGGTCTGCTTGAAATTGAGCATCTGATTGATGGAATCAAGAGTAATGTGAAAAAGTATGCTCCCAGATGGAGACTTGACAGCTCTGAGGCTCTAGTCATAATTCTCAGCACAGAGGTGGATTATTTCAGGAAAAATATTCACAGAAGGCAAGAAACAAATGGGCAAATTTGACTCCCAGATACCATACATGTCACTATTGCTTACGTGGCTATTCCTTAGCTGGCAAAAGGTCTGCAAGTGGTTTCTCTCTCCAACAAAATCCTGAATGAGGAAATCACTGTCAACTAAAGGCATTGCTTCAAGCTCCTTGTTAGGTGTATTGATAGGAGGAACATCTAGAGCTGATGGAGTGGCCATATTGAGATATTTTCTGGATTAATACTTGAGCTCAAGATTAGTGAAACTAGTGAAGACTGCAAACTGAATTTATACGTGGGAGTGACTTTTCTTGTTTGTATTTATGGTAGAGGCAAACTTTCAAAGTTTCAACAGACTTTTTTACTAGATTGATAAACTGTGGGGCAATCTGCAGAGAGAAATAGACTGTTTTTGAGCTAAGTAGCTGGAGCTTTGCAGAGGAAATTCTAGTGAGAGGGATCAATGTACAGTTGTATTGAATTCTCCCGGCAGCTTGGGTCTTAAAATCACTCTTTAACAGTGAATTTTACAGAAGGGCGCGGGTTTACCGAGTTTTGTTGGAGCAGGAGCTTTACCAGGGAATTTAGGCAATATTTAAGTACATAATTGGCCTAGTGGGCAGCTTGAAGAATTTTTTGCAGGTAAATTGGAGAAAAATGGCGAAAATAGGGGTGAAATAGGTTAACTGTGGGCAAGTACCTGGTTTTTGCAGCTCCAAGGACGTTGAACTAATGCAATGGTAAGCAATTGACTTGAATTTGCAGGTGGTGGCAGCTCGAATGGTCAAATTCCGAGTTTGGCGGCAAATCGTCATAAACAGCATGCACAGCGCTCTAGAAATAAGTCGTGAAAATGACATAAAACGGCCCTTTTACTTGGTTTTATGCAAAATTGGGACTTTTGGCGCTTTTTGGTGCTTTTCGGCGATGACATCAGCATGACGTCATCGGTGGGTCCCGGGTTCGGCAGGATGACGCAACGGTTGACGAGGATGGTGTCGTGGCGGTGACACGGTGGCAGGGCGTGGACACAGGTGGATGACGTGGGAGCAACGTGGAGTAGTGGCGGGGAACGCGGGCGGTGACGTCACAGGTGATGCGGGTGTGACATCATAGGGCGGAGGGTGGTTTCCGGTATTCCCCGCACCACCCTTGGGTCATAAGCGGTATAAGGGGGGGGAGCTCCGAACACCCCAGGAAGACGACATGTGGCGGGGGTACAGCGGTGAAACCGCCAATCCCCTGGACGCTAAACCTCCGCCACTTTCGTGGTGAAAATGACCGCCCACCTTTGGATCTGCGGGGTCGACGATCAGACGGCTGGCGGGGAGGATGTGGTGGCGGTGGGTTAAGGCACGGGACCCGCCTATTTAAATAATAAAATAAAGGTGAGGGGGGTGGGTTTAGACTTTAGGTTTGCGAGTTTATAATGTGCGCCCGTTTGTATATGTTTATTTAAAACATTACAACCAAATACATTAGCGCGGAAGGGGTATATGGTTATTTGTTTTCAACCAAGGGTTTTAATCAAATCCCATAGCTTTAGGGCAGTGGAGGGTTAATACTAGTCCCGAATGGACTAAGTATTTCCCAGGACATGACTTTTATAGCTATATTGCTAGGGGGGGGGGGTATTTAATAGATTTTTTGGGTTTTTATATAGTTTTTGTAGAACTAGGGAAGGGGGAAATGTTTAAGGAGCTAAATAATAAATTACTTGTTAATATGACTTGGTGAGGTGGAAAATGCAAGGGAGAATGCTAAGCTTATAAAATGAAACTTAGACATGGAAAATGAGTGGAATTCAGAATGATGATTTTTACACAAGAAATGTGGCTTCTTTTCCTTTAGTCAATCGAGAATTTGACTTGGACTTGGTACTGAAATGAAATGAAACAAGACTATTGGGCAGATCCCAAGGTCTTTGGGGAGTGTTAGTAAATGATGTTTGGGGAAGAGGGGGCAATTAGTCATGCTTCCTTTGTTATGTCATCAAACCTCTGCCATGGTGCCAACATCCTGAATGAGATGAGTTCTTCATGATAATCCAAATGGTAATGGCACCTTTACTTCTACAACCTTACACTACTTACCCAGCCTAGCAATCCTAACATTTTTTCTTCACTTGAATTGGGTGCACATGAATTAGTAAACCCTGATTGTCCTCTTTTTCTTTTGACTGCCCTGCTATCTAAATCTACCCTTATTTCTTCCAAGGACCCAGATTAAGCAGTTGGGCTCCTTCATTTCTCTACTTAGCTAGTCATCTGCCAAGCTTGAGCTGTTTGGACAGGAATCATTCTCTATTCTGCAACAAGCAATTTAAACATGGCATGGTCTAGATTAAACTGTTGGGCCATCCATCAAGTATTATTAGCAACAGTATTTGCACATTGTGGTGCTGCCAATGAGATAGTAGTGGCA
Organism: Pinus taeda; assembly: GCA_000404065.3. Classification (NCBI taxonomy): domain Eukaryota; kingdom Viridiplantae; phylum Streptophyta; class Pinopsida; order Pinales; family Pinaceae; genus Pinus; species Pinus taeda. The sequence continues at coordinate 8,033 of APFE030936558.1, read as the reverse complement.
TTTTGGCTGGCCACTTTCCTGGTCTTTGATTTGGGGTTCATTTTCACTATTCTTTTGTGACCAATTGATTTTCTTGCCTTTTGGTTATTCTTTTAAGGCATACCCTCTTTTCATTTTTTAATTTTCCTGGCCTGCATACAAAATATGGAACCTTTGCAGCCTGCAATGATGAACATATTTAGCCCTTCCACTGTCAATCATGAAAAATGAAACCTATTGGTATAGGAACCTAACATGTGGTCACCATGATTATGTTCATATCAACCAACGAGAACCTCTTTATTTGTTTATAGTAAATTTGTTAATAGTGGTCCTACGATGTAGGAAGGATAGAAGTAATTGGTTTTATATTTCCTTCACATGTTATGAAATATGTTTTCAATTATAAATTTATTTTTGTAGAATTTGGTCTATTGTATTATTATTAAAGGTTTTTTTTGAGAAATGATGTAGGAAATTGGAGAAGGTTGAAGCAAAGTTTTATAATAAGAAAATATGCATGGTTGTAATGTTAATGAAGACTTCATTAATGATGATTGTAGAATATTTTTTGGCAATGGTGAAGTAAATTGTCTCTTTGAAAATTTGTAGAATTTGTAAAATATATATCGGAAGTATATCAACTTAATATGTGAATGTATTTTCATTTGAGTTGACTACTCTAACAACTACAAGTTAAGTTGGGAAGATTCAAGATAAATAGTGAAACAATCCAACATAAAGACTAGAAAAAGATGTAAAAGATTTAGTTAAATATGTTAAGTGTTAAAAAAATGGTGTGGTTGAGCAGAGATGGACAATTGTCTTAGTGTTTCCAAGATGAGAGGCAAAGGATCCAACTTGTGAAGGATAAAAATTGGTAGTTTGGTCCAAGGGTAACCTGAGACCCTTTATGTGGGAATAAAAGAAGTAGTACGTTGTAATGACATATAAATGCACTTTTCATATAGTAACTTTGCAATAGTAAAATAATTTTGAATGTTCGTTGCACTTGAATAGAAATGGTGTTGTAAAGTGTCCATGATTGGTTTTACCCAACACCCCAATATTTTGGTCCAAGTTGATTTCCAAAAGTGTTTTGTAAGACATCCTAAATAAAACCTACATATATTAATGTGATAACACATGTAATCATGTTGCATGCATCCATATTGTGTATATGGTATTCATTTTTGTAGCATTTGGAGGTAATCTCACATGTTAAGTATCCTTCCAAATAAACAAAAGAAATTATAAATATGAAAAGGAAAAATTCATTTTTTATATTTATTTATTTATTCTCCACAAACCCTAAGTTAGTCCCACCATTAGAGGTTACCCTTGGTCACAATGGCACTCATTTGACCACTATATATAAGACAATTTTACCTCCCCACTTGGCATGAATTTGAATCTCACAAGACAATATATTTTATGTTCATTTAAGTGAAGGAGACAAGACATAGAAAGATGAGTTTCTAAGCAGACCTTTAAGGGAAGGCCAAATTTCTCGGTAGGTAGTTTGACTAGGTTTGAATTGTATTTGTGATTGAAAAAGGGCACATATTTCTAGACAATTTATATTGTAAAATTTGTTGAAGATTGTATTCTCCTTAATAGAAAAGTTGTTTTGGTTTTTCTAAAGGTTGGACTTTTCTGATGTAATCATGTGTCTCTTATTGTGTTTGGTTGTCTCTTTATGAACCTATGGTTATTATGTTATAGCTGATATTTTTCTAGGTATAATTACTTAATCATACAAATGACATAAGGAATATTAAGAATACAAATCATTGGAATTAATTATCACATTAGAAAATTTAGTTTCTATTATAAGCAAAAAATCAACATATTATCAAATCCTAGGTGAAGGAGTAGCCATAAGAAGCAAATAATTGAATAATTTTAAGTCAGTCCTAGAGAAAGAGGGTTCTCAAACATTTTATTCCTCGTAGTTTGAATAATAAATCCAAACCTCGGAAGTGAGGACATATTGCAAGGTGCAATCAACTATGAATCTTGGAAAACTCAAGTACTTCTCATCTTGGAAGAAAACAACTTTCTAGATCATGTGGAAAAATATATTCCAAAACCAAAGGGAGTTGAATAGAAAGAAAAAATTCAAAAGGAGTGATGCAAAAGAAAAGAAGATTATTGTATACTCTATAAAATACCACGTGTCTTCATGTTAAAGGAATAAAGAGTGCCAAAGAAATGTAAAATTCCCTAACAAAGCTATATGCAAGAAATAATAATAACAACAAATTAGCCTTGAAGAATTATCTTTTTCAATATTAAAATGATTAAATCAGATTCTATCACATCTTATCGTATTTAAATAACTCAAATCAAAGATGAACTTATAGCCAATGATTAGAAAATTCAAGATTCATAATTAGTTATAGTTTCTCTTTGTGGCTTTCCTTCACCATGGAAACCATTCATTCAAGGAGTTTATGCACGTGGAAAAATACCATCATTTGATGATATGTGGGATGATTGTTTTCAAGAATAAACTAGGTCACAAGTTAAAACTAAACCTCAACACAAAGAGATGCAAGCCCTTGTTTCTCACAAAAAGAAAGTGAGGAATCATAGAAAATTTAATAAGAGGAACTTTGGAAAATTTGACAACAAGAACACTGGAAAATTTTATGAAAGAAGTCCAAATAGATCATATTAAAATAAGATAGACATATCAAACTTCAAGTGCTGCATCTTTCCTAATCTTGGTCACTATGCATCATGATGCTGTGAAAGAAAGAGAAGGAAAAGGCACAATATTATAGGGCCAGTGTTAATGAATAAAATAATGATGTGAAGCCACCTCTAAAGAAGTCAAATAAATTCTTCATTTGAAGAATTTGATAATTGAAAGATATGTATTTTCTTCCCATCCTTACTTCTTAGATATTTATTATTCTATTAGTTGAATCATTGGTACTGTATTCTTATTATTGATATAATAAAAGGAAATTTTTTAAGGATTGTTGTAGTACAAGTGTAGTAGGAAGAAGGAATTTCCTACGAAGGAAAAATAAAATGATCTATAAATACTTAGGATCATAGATGATCAAAAGGAACTAATTTCTAAAGGAAACATACAACCTATTGAAATATTCTAGAATGAAAATTCTAGAATTAGGTTCGGAATATTATATAAGAAGCATAGAAGAATTTGAAGAATATCTACAAGGAGGAAAGATCAAAGAAAAACATTCCTACAACTCTCAAAAAATAAGTAATCTATATCCTTCCATATTGACTATTATTTGTTTTTCCTTACATTCCTTTATTTTTTTCTTGTATCACTTTACACAAATAATAATTGTTTCTTTTATGATACTTGAATAAATTTTGTAGGAACATTGCTAATATGGTCTTTGAAGTATGAGGGAGAAACCAAGATTAACACAAGGGATACCTCAAGATGAAGGATTTTGTACAATTTTTTGTTGAATTACAAATCCATATTGATGGACCAAATATCTCAGAATTGAACATTTCAAGTTAATATACATATATGGTACATTAGTACCTATGATATATCTCAGGAAATAAGTGAGACTTTAAATAAAGCAATGACCAGATCACTAAATTAAAGAAATTATGAAGCAAGGATTAATTGAGATCTATTACATACTCACAAATGAATAAATTTTGGATACATTTTAGCTTAGCTTGATGCTAGATGTCTCCCTCATTGAAAAGAATGATGAGGAAGCCAAAAATGATATTGGATGGGTCATAAAGGATTTTGACTAAGAAAATATGTATACATTCACTTTTGAAGCTAGAAGGACTTGGTGAGGTTGACCAAAAGTAAATGTTCCATGGAAACTAATATTAGATATATCTTCTCCATAGAATCCAAAAGGACTCAACTGGAAGAAGGACTTGACTATGTAAACCAAGGGAGATAGATGAAACTCTCCTTTAAATAACAGAAGGACATGGGTAGGTCACAAAGGACTCTAACCAGAAAGGTGAATAGTTCAAAGGATAATTATCTTAAGAAGTTAAATAGATTTGATGCCTAGGCTAAGGCCATGGCCAAAAGAGTTTTATAGATTTTTTTGAAGAGTCATAAAGGATCATGGATCGCCCTAGATATTTAAATACATGGGTCATTATGAGAAGCTCATTAAATTTTTCTTATGAAGGAAAATTCCTTGTTAAAGACAAATCTATTGCAAGAGAATACCTCACTCTCTAAGAGGGAGTGTTGACTTTTGTAGCATCGAGAAGTAATCTCGCATAGTTAGGATCCTTCAAAATCAACAAAAGCAATTATAAATATTCAAAGGGAAATTTATTTTTTTTTGTAGACGCCAAGAAGGATAACTCAACCCCATCATTAGAGGTGACCCTTGGTGAAAAGCACACTCATTTGACCACTAAATATAAGAAATTTTGACCTCTAAACTTGACACAAATTTGAATCTTGCAACACAAGATAGGTTAATTTTTCATAGGCGACATTATTCTTTGGTATGATAGTTGCATTTCATCATTAATACATTAAGTTCACCCCATATCATCATTACATTTTTCATATGTACACCATTATACACCAACATGTGTAATAACATAGAAAGAAACAACATCAAAATCATCATCAATGCAACAGAACATAAAAGGAAGAGTAGAAGAAAGCATGCACACATATAAAGACACCAGGATTGGTCTGAGACTAGGGAAAAACCCACTATGGGGAAAACCATTGCAAATATTCTTCTTCTTAGACTGTAATCAAATGATGCAGCAGAAGAGAGTAGAATGATCCATAACTTTATCTATGAAGCAAAACAATAATGATATTCATGAAACAAATCTAATCATGCTAGGAATCAAAATCCTCATACTGATGGTTCTAATGTGCTATCACAAATAGATGTCAACTATTGTATATTGTTGTCACTGTGTCAAACAATGTTGAGCACTATTGTCACTGTAAATGAGCTCAATACATATGTTTGTAGCAGATACTAACAAATCAGATCTACAAAAACCTATATCTACCAAATCACTGAAGTCAACTAAAGTCTAGATGTCAAATGCTAGATCTAACCTTGAGTCACTCTCATCAAAATTGTCTATGTGCAACCGAAACACCCTGGTCTCTCTCTCAGTCATTGTATACAGGCGACTTTGACTGCATAGTTGTTAGGACTCTGAATTGTCTATTTTTGACCCTACATTTTTCTATGATATTACTCTTTTTTTACCTATGAATTGAAACCCTTGATATCATTCTTGAACTCATCATCCCAAGGTATGAAGTAACTCTCCTCATTTGCTATATGATTAATTATTCAACACATATTCATGTTATCTTTACAATTAATCACCTAAGTCACTGACAGTTGATTGGAATTGTTCAAAGTCCACAAAATCATGAGTCACAGTTGCTGCAACACCAGGAACAGCAACTGTGCAGTTGCTGCAACACCAGAAGTAGCAATTGACTAAAGTGGGAAATGTCTTAATTCGCAACAGCAACTGTCCGAAGCTGGCAAGACTATACTCGGCTGATGATGATAAAGCAGGATCAAGTCAATCTAGCCACAGATGCGGGAACATCGAGAACAGCACAAAGTATTTTAAGGACGGTTAATATGCACCGAATCAGCAACAATAGCAGAGTAACCAAGGATAGCATGAGGAATCCGAAGCGATAGACGAAGATCATCTATTTTGCAATAGCGGAAAGAACCGATTAACCAAGGATGACAAAGATAATATATGGTTGTAACAGTATGTTGTAACAGGAATCGATTTCCTATTTTTGTACAGGAGAATTAAACTGTAGAACAATCTATTGTAATAGATGTCTCCTCTATAAAGAGGAGACATCTACAGTTGAAAAACTAGCGCGTGATACTGAATCATTGTAATGCTGAAAGTCGGAACTTCTGTTGTAATTGAACTCTTGGCAGATGAATAAAGTTTGGTTCTAAGCATTTCAATTTAGTAATTGTGTGCAAGGGAATCTTGTGAGAGGGACAGGGCCCACCTTATTCACAAGATTCACCCCATTCTTTTCCTATTAATTCTGTGTTAATTCTGTATGTGTTAGCCTTGCTTCTGGTATTTTTCTTTTGCTAATACGTTGTTCCTTTAATCGATTGGCGCTGTGAGAAGTGTGTCACCGGTGAATAGGATTTTGGTGTGTATTGGCGACTGATCACAAAGGCAGGTGTTGGGCGTCCTTATTCTAAGGACAGGGTCCTGGTCCTCTGTTACAAACAACCATCATTTTTCCGCAGATTTGTTATCTCTACTTAATTTCATTTCGTTTCTGCAATAGTTTAAGACTGCTGTAACACAGAGTAAGTGTTTGATAGGAATTTGATTTGTTTTACTACAACTTTTAATGCTTTTGAACTTAAAGTACATATAGTACACGGTCACCTTTGAGATAAAAAGACTTTCCCGGGTTGACAAATTAATGTGGTGCTCAACTGTTAATCAATAAAAATTCGAGCGACCAACATTTTGGCGTCGTTGCCGGGGAAGGCGACTAAAAATTCTTAAAGGCATTAATGATTTTTCTTTAGAATAATAGGTGCATGAGAGGACGCAAGAAAGCTAACTTCGCAGGCGGTAAGGGCACAGGAGGCGGAAGAAAGAATTTCATTGACGAGATCATTTCAAAAGCTGAGACATCTCAGAGAACGAGTTCTCAAAGACCTCAAATTCAGTATTCTTCTCAAACAGATCATCAGACAGAAGAAGTACTAGGGCCTGAAAGGAAGCTGGAAACACCAGAGCACATTGAGGAACCAGTAGAGGAACATGAAGAATCAGAAGGTACTGAAGACAGATCCAGTGACTCACGGAGAAGAATAAGGGAGGATAACAGAGCAAAAGGAAGGGGGGAAAACTCGCTTTCCACCCTGGAATTTCCTATTGGGGACCTCCCAAGAGGAGCAGTCCCTATGAAAAGTATTCCACCTGCGGCATTGTCTAATTTTCATGGGTTATCCTCTGAAGATCCCGATGAATTCCTCTTTGAATTTGATATACTGTGTAGAAGTTATGATTATGTAACTCCTGCTCAGAAGTTAAAATTTTTTCCAGCAACACTAGAAGGGAACGCATTAAGATGGTTTATGAGCCTAGGGGCTCATGTAATCACCACATGGGATCAAATGAAAGAAAACTTTCTGAGCAAATATCAGGACTACTGTCGAACAAGAGAAAGGAAGGAAGAATTGTATAAAATGGTTCAGAAAGAGGATGAGAATCTGGAGGATTTTGTAGAGAGACTGCAATATAATTTGCAGTGATCAGATCACCCAACCATGAGTAAGGATATTCTGAAGACAATACTACTAAAAGGAGTACGAGATGACTGCCTAGATATGTTAAATATGCTCGGAAAAGGGGATATTTCCAAAGAACCATTTGATGAGATTATCAACCTTTGCATGCGGTGTTCAGAGGAGCAGCAAGCAGACCAAAAACCAGGGACAATACATATTCAAGAGTCCAGAAGTCAGCAAGCGGAGGAGCAACACGAGCTGAAATAGGTAATCTGCTTGAAGAATTCAAAACTGAAATGCTAAGCTCTTTTGCTTCACAAATTGATGTTCTGCAGGTTAAAAAGAAACAGGCAGAAGCAGAAGCGGCCCTGGCTATCTTTTGCTCCAAATGCAGAGGAAAGCATCCACTGCGGGAATGTCCATTGGATAAGGTACCAATTTGTACCATTTGTGAAAAGGATCATGAAACTCAACAATGCCCCTCTTTGCCAGGAATAAAGGCAGCACTGCAATCAACTGAAGAAGAAGCTGAAGCAATATACCTGATGACACAGAGGAGGAAATGGCCACAAAGACAAGGTATGAGTTCTAACACATCATTTAGTCGTTGGAATAATCAATCTCCTTTTCAAACAAATTTCCCACCCATGAATCAAATGCAATACCCACCCTTTAATTCGATGCAATTTCCTATGCAGCAACCAAATTCTCCTTTCACTGACCCTACTATGTGGAATCCTTGGACTTTTCAACAACCTTATTTCAATCAATGGAATCCAAATTGGG
>APFE030936555.1:0-18223 GCA_000404065.3 Pinus taeda | reverse complement strand
GGTCCTACCGTATGATCTCTCAAAAACACCTAAATGCAACTATATGCCAAAGATCATCATTTTGTTTGATGAATTCTAGTTAGAAAGAGTTAAGGATCTTTCAAACAAACAAAATGAATTCAAGCAATCACACAACCTAATGCAACTAACAGCAAGGAAATGAAACTTTTCTTTTGAACGCACAAAATAACGAAATGCTCTTTTCCTTTCAACTATTAATGCAAAAGACACTAGTTTTCTTTACTTTTTCAATGACATAAAAGTTCTCTTAAAATGAATTAGAGAGATAGCAACACTAAGTGAAAATCTAAATCACTCAATGCACACACAAGACAATTCCCAAGTCACTAAAACTAGTTTCCCAAAATAAAAGGAAAAAAAAGGCTTATGAGCTATGTAATCTAAGCTCAACAAGACAGCGAGGAATTCAAAGGAGGGAAGCAAATCGCTTGGAACACAATCGATCACTTTCAACAATCACCAAACAAACGTGAAAACAAAAACGAAGTCGGCTGGTCGACCAAGAACACAAGATCCCGAACGGGAGGCTAGACACACATGACCACTAGATGCCCTAAGGTTTGAGTGGGAAATCAATGGAGAAAAGCGAACACCCGAAGGACGAGAGTCCACAACCAGACAAACGACGGTCTGACACACTTCAACAATCGTAAAAAGTCAAGACAAAAAGTAAACCAAGCGACGAGAGCAAAAAGGAAGGCTTTGCGAAAACTGAAAACAAGCAACAAACGAATTCTCGTGGAACGAGGCTTCGCAAGCAGGCGAGTCACAGCTTAAACAAAGTTATCAAGCCAAAAGCCAAGTAGAAAAAGCAGGGGACAGCCAAAACCAAGAGGTCCAGTAGGTCAATTTGGACAAAAAGGAGTTTTACAAGATCAGCGCGGGTGACCTCTTAGCAAAAAAGCGATGACAGAAAAAGGTTTGTAGCAACTTTGCGCTGTCAGCACAGAAGGACACGAATAAAGGGCGCTGGCCCGAAAACCAAGTCAGTGCGACTGTTAAATGTTTACACGCGATGACAGAGACAACAAAGAAGACACTATGCGATGTCAGCGCAGCTGTTTTAAAATAAAATGCACTGTGGCTAAAAAACAAATAAAATTTAACCAAAAACCTCCAAACCAAAGCAATAGGCTTTCAAGGCAATTAAGGCAATTCCCAGGATGAACTAGGAAACAGACCAACAACAAAACAATCCCCAAACTTCGACAAAGGATCAATAATCAAAATCAAAACAAAGGTGACATACAAAGAGACAGGCAAGGTCCCCAGCGGAGTCGCCAAATTGTTGGAGAGGTAAATCCCCTCTACGGATAGAGGCGATCCCTACTAGCCGAAAGGGGGTCTAGCAATAATCAAACAATGCTACACTGCAGGTTCCTAGTTGTAATTAACAAGTGGGTAAAAGAAACCTACTTGGATTCCAACGCTATGTTTGTCGAAGAGATGATCCTCTCGCTCCTTCGCTCCAGCCGATCACAGTCCTCCACTATCCTCGCGGACGGAAACCTGCACAAGCAAAGAGAGAACAAACACAAGCGTAAAATCTACTAAAAACAACTATGTATCAGTCAGGAAGGATACAATTTACATTAATCATTCATAGGAAAAATGGAAATGGAACCATAAGAATAGTCATCTATCTTTATTAACAGGAAATAGAGTAAGGTACAACCGAAGTCCTGACGCTGAGTCCTTCTCTAGAGGGTCCAGCCAGCATATTTTCCAAGCATTCACCTTTGAAGCAAATCTCCCAAGTCAAAGAGGTCTCTCTCTCACATACAAGGCAACAAACTCATGACCTTCCTCAAGCTCAAAGCAATCCTTACACAACACACCAAATGCCTACAAAAGAGCAGCACTAATGTACTAAGAATTCCTCAATCAAAGTCTATGTTCCAAACTATCTAACTAGCTGCTCATGGGCAATGGAGGAGGCTTATAAAGGAGAAGGAGCCTCCATGAATAGGTAAAGGATGAGCTTTCCCCCAAGATAAGTGGATGGTCAGTCGAACAAAAATGCCAGAGAAAGGATGGCGACCTCAACAATGCTAACAACCAACTCTGGAGTGATCTGGAAGGTTGGCTGTTAGAACAAATTCGCCCAAACAGGATCAGTGCGGGTGAGACACTGGGCTGGCACGCTGACATCGCAGATCAACTATAGAGGAGGTCTGGTCAGCACTCGACAGTACAAATGGAGGGCGCGCTGTCCGTAAAATTGGACCAGCGCGGAAAACACGTGTGCTTCCGCGTTGGCAGCGCAGCAGTTACATTAGCCTCCGCCTGTCAGCGCAGTTATTTGATGAACAGACGCGATGATCCATTTAACTTAGGAAAAGAGGGTTTTTTAGCCATTTCAAGGAGCATGAGCTTAGGTGAATGTGGTTTTATAACACAGTAAGGAGACTGACATGATGGCGGTGACATTTTACTGTGTAACACCAAGGTTTCCAGAATAGGTAACTGAGCATTAAAGGACATCATAGGCCTCTGATAAGAGCAAGCATTAGGGTTCCATGTAGCTCCTTGTTGCCCCCATGGGTTTTGTCCATATGGATTTTTCCCATAAGGCTTTTGTCCATAGGGATTTTTCCCATAAGGGTTTTTTCCATAAGGATTATAAGTATAACCTGATGGGTGACCCAGGTTTTGACCACCAGCAACCCATGGGTTACCAGCTTGACCAGTAGGGGCAGCGTAGGGCTGCTGAACGTTTTGATAAGGATTGACCTGTGGTTGTTGGTAATTTTGATACAGAGCACCTTGAGGTTTCCCTTGGGGTTTCTAAAGTACTTGGAGACCGAATTGCGGTTGAGCTCCAAACTGTGCCTGAGGCCCAGGCTGCATTTGATAAAAAAGTTGGGCTTGAAATCCAACTTGAGTTTGGAGACCATGTTGAGTCTGGAGTCTAGCTTGAGTCTGGAAACCGGGTGGGGCTTGAGGAACAACTAGTGTTTGAACGCCTGGTTGAATGAGAGATGGATTGATTTGACCGAACTGATGTCCTTGTTGAAATTGGGGTTGACCCAATTGGCTAGAAGGCTGGCCTTGTTGGTATTGAGGTTGACCTACTTGCCCAGAAGGTTGAACTTACTAGGTAATAGGTTTACCTTGCTAAAACTGAGGCTGGCCCATTTGACTAGAGGGTTGACCTGGTTAGACAGTAGGCTGGCCTACTTGACCAGAGGGTTAACCTAGCTGGATAGTAGGCTAGCCTTGCTAGGTTTGAGGTTGTCCTACTTGACTAGAGGGTTGACCTTGCTGGGCAACGAGTTGACCTAGCTAGAATTGAGGCTGACCTGGTTGACCAGAAGGTTTCCCTAGATAAATAAAAGAGGAACCTGCAAGGGTCGAAGGTTGTCCCTGTAAGGGTTGTCCTTGTAGGCCTGGAGGTTTCCCTTGATATGATTTCCCTTGATATGATTGCCCTTGATACGACTGCCCTTGAAATCCATAAGGTTGGCCTTGTAAAGGTTGGCCTTGCGGACCATGGTAGGTAGTATCAGACCAGGCAACCAATAGTGGAACGAAAATTTCAACCGTAGGTTCAGGAAGGAGGGACCCACTGTGATAAATATGAGCCTCTTGAGGATCATAATAGTGCAATGGATTATGTGGATAGGATGGTGGTTGGGAGCCCAGAGGGTTATGATTCGGGTTTTGAAGAACAAACATGTATTGCTCATATGACCACCGTGCCAGAATGGAACCAGAAGAAAGTGGGATATTACTTATAGGATTAACGACTCTAGACACCGAGGTGTTGGAAATAATACTGAGAGGGGAGGGGGGTTTAAATCACTATTAGCAAGTCAATAATATTTCATTTCCATATTTTGATTCATATACGCTACTTTAGTTAATGAAAATTGTGTGTATACACAACCGTATATAAGGAAACTGGCGTATACCCTGTAAACTTATAATTTAGTCAATTCTTCATATGTTGATCTTTAATCTGTGCATCAAAACCATATAAACAGTAACCAAGAGTAGTAAAAACAAAACAGACAGTTACACATATGAACACAAGATATAAGGTGGAAACCCAATGTGGGTGAAAACCACCTGCTACAATCGTCTCTATCTTTCTTTTAATAAGAAACTTATTTTTACAATATTTTGTATTGGTGCAATCTTATACCAGTATACAGGCTTCTACCTACAAAAGGATACAACCTTCTCTCATTCTCCATCTTCTCCTCGAAGGGAGCTACAACCCCCTAGCTCTTGTACTAGCTGATGTACTGGTATGTAGGTGCTGACCTACAGAAGGCTACAACCTTCGCTTTTCTTCCAAGGACCACGTTTCATAAATTTTCAGAATGGATCCATCAATAACATCAATCAAACATCAAATATGTCTGCATCAACCAATCTCCTTTTCACCAACCAAAACTGAATCAAACAATCACTTCTTTGAATGCTATAACTAGAATACATTAACAGTAACCAGAACCCAAGCCAGAACCTAGAACACTACAACAACAATCAGAAGTAGCTAAAGCATATTTTATGAGGTGTACGCTACTTCAATGTGACGAACCTACGTGCATATGCACTTGTATCAAGGCAAACTGCCGTATACGCACTTTTGAAATGCTAAATCAGTGTGTATACGCGCCTTTGCTATAATGAACTTGCATACAGATCTGTAAATGATGATTTTAAAATTACAATTAATTGGACATCAATTATACCCAGATCATCATATTTACAGATTACGACATGCGTTAATTATTCATATAAAAGATCAAAACCACACAAAGATACTTCTCTTCAAGCCTTAAGATCTTGACCCTTCAATAGAACTTATCCTTCATCATGCACTCAGGTTCAACCTTGATTCAGATCCAGCTGTGCATCATAACCCGATCACCTGTATCCTAAATCTTGCTCTTCATTAGATATTCAATTCATGAGTGCATTTGCCTAATGATCTTCTCCTCCTTTTATAGTCTTAGGCCTTACTCAATACCATGGTCCAAAACCACTTAGAATCAATACCTTGGACCAAATACCTACAGTCAACATGTCAGACAAGATACCTTGGACCAATACCATGGTTCACAATACCATGGACCAAATACCACAGACAAAAACCAAGTTTTATAACATGTACAAGCCTTTCCTTTCGTGAAAGTGCGGGTGTACACCATACACACCTTTTGGTCTGTGAACCCACGTGTACATGTGGCTTGGTCAATGGGAACCTGTGTATACCTCTCTTTCTTCATTCTGTGAGCCTAAACTAAGATCTGTCATCTGAGTGAGTTGCCATCAAGGACAACACCTGTTTAATTGTGCCAAATCAGAGTCATAATGCCAAAAATCCCCCCGTTTGGACTTAATGGCAACCCCAAGTCACTCTCACCCTTTGTCATCAAGGGAAAAGGGTTATGCTCCCCCTGAGTACATGTTGAATTCTCTGATATGTTGAACAGTGTTGTCCATGCTCCCCTTGAATGTAAGCAAGGTCTGCAAAAAGATGTTCTACTAGAAGAACATGACTCTATACATCATAAATGAATTTCCTATCACCAAATACTCATACATACATCCATCTCCCAACCAAGTGGGGATACACCAAGATTGACTCATCTACCCAACCAAGTGGGGATATACCAAATATTTATACATGACAAAAAAAGAACATTACATCATCCATCCCATGCATAGTGGGGAAACAAAATAGGTTGTTTCATGACCTTTATAATAAAAGATATACATGACATAGAGACAAAATATCTAAAACAAGACTATGATAGTTATCAGTAACTATCATCAGCAGCATCTATCAATCACCATCTAGACCAACAACCATGATCTCCCTCTACACCTGTTCCACCTGAATAAAAAACAACTTGTGAATTTGTACCAAGATCTTCTAAGATAATGCCAACAATGTATTATTAGAAGTATGTGCTCCCCCTAAACCTGTGCCAGATGATCACTGTCAGACCCATATCAGACTCTTTTTATCCTGACTCTGGCCCACTGTTTTTCTTCAAACCAACACATATACGATTGTATCCAAAGCAACTGGCGTATGTACGCGGATATGCTTCATGAAACTCACGTATAACCAATTTTCTCTGAAACAGATAAGTTTCAATAGCAAGATGATGCATCAACTACTCCCAACTTCTATCTGAGATATTCAAATGTTTCTCTGGGAAGTGGTTTGGTGAATATATTAGCAACCTGTTCTTTGGGATACTCCAATTTGAACTTTTGTTTAAGTACTTGTTCACAGAGAAAATGATATTTGATAGGTATGTGCTTGGTCTTGGAATGCATGACTGGGTTCCTTGAAATGTTGATTGCACTTGTATTATCACATAGAATGGAGATGGGTGGAGTACATGTTATCTGAATGTCTTGCAATGTTTGCATCATCAAAAGGAGTTGTGTGCAACAAGATGTAGTGGCCACATATTTTGCTTCATCTGTAGATAATTCAATTTAACCTTTTTTCGTGCTGAACCAAGACACTAATCTGGAACCCATATAGAATGCACCACCACTAGTGCTTTTTCTATCATCCACGCTTCCTGCCCAATCTGCATCTGTGTATGTATGAAGTGTAAAAGATATTTGAAGATCATTTTGACTGCCTGAAGGTGTGATTCCTTTGGATTTGCTTGGAATCTTCCAACTATTCCCACTGCATGCATGATGTCTGGTCGGGTACCTGCTAGATAAAGAAAACTGCAAATCATGGATCTGTAGGTTGGTTTATGTATTGCTGTTGATTCATCATTTGAGCTGAAACTGCATCTTGTTACCATAGGGGGTACATACTGGTTTAGAATCTTCCATGCCATATTTTTTCAAGATCTGCTTGAGTCACTTGGTTTGCAATAGAAAGATACCATCTTTATTTTGTTGAACTTGTAAACCAAGAAAATATGTGGGCTCTCCAAGCAGGGACATTTCAAATTATTTCTGCATTACCAAAGCAAAGTTTTGACTCATGGCTTCTTCATTGCTACCAAAAATGATATCTTCAACATACACAACAAGTATTAGCAATTTATCATTGTCAATCTTTGTATATAGATTGTTGTTAGTTGATCCTTTTGAGAAACCTTGTTGATGGAGGTATTTGTCAAGATGCTAATACCAGGCCCTTGGAGCTTGTTTTATACCATAGAGAGTTTTTCTGAGTCTGCATACAAGTTTTGGATCATTTCCAAGGATGAATCCATCTGGTTGCTCAATATATACTTCTTCTTCTAAGTCTCCATTAAGAAAAGCAGATTTTACATCCATTTGGCATACTTTGAAGTTATGAAAGCTAGAAATAGCAAGGAACATTCTTATAGCTTCAAGTCTAGCAATAGGTGCAAAAGTTTCTTCAAAATCTATACCTTGTTGTTGAGCATATCCTTTACAAACAAGACTAGCCTTGTTTCTAATAACTTCTCCATTTTCATTCATCTTGTTTTTGAATATCCATTTGGTTCCAATGATATTCTTATCACGAGATCTAGGAACTAATTCCCAAGTATTATTCTTTTCAATTTGCTCAAGCTCTTCATTCATGGCGTTGACCCAACATTCATCTTTGCATGCTTCATGTACATTTTGAGGTTCGATGGTGGAAAGCAATGCTAGATAGCTTGAAGCTTCTGTAGTAGTTCTTCTTGTCTACACCCTTGCCTCTTTCTATCCCAAAATTTGAGTCTCTGGATGATTTTTCTGAAAATACCTAGATGGAGACTTTTCTTCTACCGTTATCCATTCATCTGGTGCTTCATTGGTTTCTTCTTCAGAATTAGTCTGATTTGATCTGGAATGATAATCCTCATCTTCTTCATAATCTTCAGTTTTTACCTGCTTTGGATGTTGGCCTGCTTCATCAACCACAACATCAATACTTTCAACAATTTTCCCTAGTCTTTTATTATAACACTTATATCCTTTACTCTGGGAAGAGTAACCAAGGAGAATGCCTTCATCTACTCTAGGTTCAAACCTACCAAGTTTTTCATTAGTCCTTTTGATGTAACATTTTCTTCCAAAAACTTTGAATTATTTTACAATAGGAGTCTTACCATACCAAAGTTCATGTGGAGTTTGAGTGTTGTTTACCTGAATGTTTGTTTTGTTGAGAATAGTGACGACAACAAATGCATCTTCACCCCAGAAGGTTGCAGGAGTTCCAAACTCATCTAACATGGCATGAGCCATTTGTTGAATAGTTTTGTTCATCCTTTCTACCACCCCATTTTGCAGAGGAGTCCTTGCGGTAGAGAATTCACTTCTTATTCCATGTTCTTCACAAAAGTCGAAGAATTCATCTGAGGTAAATTCCCCTCCTTGATCAGACCTGAGGCATTTGATTTTGCGATTTGACTCATTTTCAACCAATGCTTTGAAGGCTTTGAACTTTTCAAATGCTTCATCTTTATGCTTTAGAAGTCCTATCCAACACATTCTGGAAAAGTCATCAATGAATAATATAAAGTATTCTTCTCCACGAGGTGACTTTTTCCTTGATGGACCACATAAATCAGTATGAACAAGTTCAAGAGGCTTACTAGCTAATCCTTCCTTCTTAGGTAAATGAAATCTGGTTTGCTTACCAAATTGACGTGATTTGCATATTGTGTTTTCTGGAATGCTAATATCAGGAAGATCATGAACAACCTAGAATCTGCATGCTTTTCTTATTTGAGAGAAGCTTAGATGCCCGAATCTTCTGTGCCATAGCCAGTGTTCATCATTTTTGCTTAGGTAGAAATGTTGTTGTCCTCCCTTGAGTATGTATAGGTTATTTGGAGTTCTTATTGCTTTGATAATTGTTTCTCCTGTATCAAGCTCACGAACAACACATCCATTTGATCGAAATACCACTTCATTTCCTTGATCGCACATTTGACTGACACTCAATAGATTATGCTTTAGACCATCAACATACATAACATTCCCAACTTTAACCTCTTATTTTAAGAGAACAAAACCTTTACCTTTTATGACAGTAGGAGTGTCATTTCCAAATGAGACCTTCTTTTCTTTTTCTAAGGCATTATATGGCTGAAGTTTTTCTTTGTCACCTGTCATGTGTTTCAAGCATCCACTATCGATGTACCATTGATTTTCTTGTCCTTCTGCATATAAAGCTATACCACATATTTTTGGTTGCGGTTCTTTCTTTCTCCAAGTTTTGGGACCCAATGAAGTTTGCTCCTTCTGAGATGTTTGCCGAAATTTACTCCTACATTCATAATCTTCATGACCGAAATTGTTACAGATAGAGCATTCTATTTCATTTTCAAGAAGTGAAAATTTATTGTAGGTCCTTTTCATGATCCCTGACACATTCTTTTGATTTCTTGCTTCTTTAGTCATGATGGTCCTGTGATTATCGAACCTACTGACCTGGTGACTGTAGTTTCCATTGACATTCATTCTTGAAGCAATTTGAGTATGATTTACCTGAGGTTGGTTGTAGCTTTTGTTCATCCTTGAAGTAGATTGACCCCGATTTATTTGGTGATCTGCTTTATGCCTTTGCTGAGGATTGTCAAACTGTTCACTACTCTTTATTGCATCAAGATAGCTTTCAGTGGAGGTGGATGGTTCTGTGCTTCTTTAGTATATCCTAGACCTATCTTTATCAGAGGAGAATGTTGCACTTTGATAATTTCATTTAGGGTCTCTGATCCTTTAGCAAATCTAAGATTGAGAGCTTTTGTTTTCTCAATATCCTTTCTTAGAACCGCAATTTCACATTCTAATTTTTCATTGTGTTTTTCCCTTTTAGCAAGTTGGAATGTCAGAGTATCTATAATCATATTCTTTTCTTCTAAACAAATTTTAAGTTTAGAGATTTCTTCATAAAGACCATCCTCATCTAAAGCATCCAAGAAATCTTCATCTTCAAAAGCCATCAGAAGTCTATAATCATTACTATTTTCATCTTCACCACTATTTGATGAACCATCGCTATCTTCATGTGTATAGTAGGTCTTCTTACTTACATTTTATTTTCTATTCCATTTTGTTGATTCCTTACATTTATGAAGCTTATCCTTGTGGGGACATTTGGCAGCATAATGACCAACTCTTCCACAAGCAAAACATTTGAAAGGTAGTTTACCTCTAAATCTTCCAGAACCCTATTGAAGGTTGTTGACAAAGTTTGCTTCTTCCTCTCCTTATGAAATATGTCCTGATTCATTGAGTTCTTCTCTTCCTGAAGCTTTGAATGTGGCTTCTCTCATATCTAATGGACCTCCTTTTCTCATTTCGAAAGCAGTTAAGATTCTGTGCAGCTGTGTCATAGTAAGACTCTGACGATCCTACTTTTCTTCTATAGCAAAAACTTTTGATTCAAACTTAGTAGACAAGGATCTTAAAACCTTTTCAAATAAAGTAACTTCTTTTATCTCTTCACCCAAGTTTTTCATGCGATTAACAGTCTCATCTATACGTAGGAAGTAATTAGCTATACTTTCATCATTGTGAATTTTGAGAGTTTCATATTGAATTCTGAGAGATTGTAGTTTTGCACGTTTTACCTGATCGTCTCCTTCATAGCTTAGAATGATGTTGTCCCATATTTCTTTGGTAGTTTTGAGTTGCATAACCTTGACAAATTCTGATTGTGACAGACTCCCCAATAATGTATTGATGGCCTTGGCATTGATTTCATATTGATTTTTACCTGCCGTATCTATAGGAATTGTTGATGGAAATGTATATCCTCCTTCCACGATTTTCCAAACATCCATTCCAAGAGATTGAAGATAGGTTGTGGTTCTTACCTTCCAATAAATGAAGTTTCTCTCATCAAAGATCGGTGGTCTAATGGATGCCTCTCTTTCGTAGTTACACATGATGATAGATCTTCCTTCAAGCGATCAAGCTTCTTCTGAAGGACCTACTCTGATACCAATTGTTGGAAATAATACTAAGAGGGGGGGTAATAAATATTAGAAAGTCAATAATATTTCATTTCCATATTCTAATTCATATACACTACTTCAGTTAATGAAACTTGCGTGTATACGCAACTGTATATAAGGAAACTAGCGTATACCCTGTAAACTTATAATGTAGTCAATTCTTCATATGTTGATCTTTAATCTGTGCATCAAAACCATATAAACAATAACCAGGAGCAGTAAAAATAAAACAGATAGTCAAACACATGAACACAAGATATAAGGTGGAAACCCAATGTGGGTGAAAACAACCTGCGGCAATCGTCTCTATCTTTCTTTTAATAAGAAACTTCTTTTTACAATATTTTGTACTGGTGTAGTCTTATACTAGTGCGTAGGCTTCTACCTACAAAAGGCTACAACCTTCTCTCATTCTCCAGCTTCTCCTCGAAGGGAGCTACAACCCCTAGCTCTTGTACTAACTAATGTACTAGTATGTAGGTGCTGACCTACAGAAGGCTACATCCTTCTATTTTCTTCTAGGGACCACGTTTCATAAATTTTCAGACTGGATCCATCAATAACATCAATCAAACGTCAAATATATCTACATCAACCAATCTCTTTTTCACCAACCAAAACTGAATCAAAAAATCACTTCTCTGAATGCTATAACCAGAATATAGTAACAGTAACCAAAACCCAAGCCAAAACCCAGAACACTACAACAACAATTAGAAGTAGCTAAAGCATATTTTATGAGGTGTACGCTACTTCAATGTGATGACCCTGCATGCATACACACTTGTATCAAGACAGACCTATGTATACGCACTTTTGAAATGCCGAACCAGCATGTATACGTGCCTTTGCTACAATGAACCTGCGTACAGATCTGTAAATGATGATTTTAACCTTTACAATTATTCAGACATCAGTTATACCCGGATCATCATATTTACAGATTACGACATGTGCCAATTATTCAACTAAAAGATCAAAACCACACAAAGATACTTCTCGTCAAGTCTTGAGATCTTAACCCTTCAATACAACTTATCCTTCATCACGCTCTCAGGTTCATCCTTGATTCAGATCCAGTTGTGCACCATAACCCCATCACCTATATTCTAGATCTTTCTCTTCATTAGATATTCAATTCATGAGTGCATTTGCGTAATGATCTTCTCCTCATTTTATAGTCTTAGGCCTTACTCAATACCATGGTCCAAAACCACTTAGAATCAATACCTTTGACCAAATACCTGGGGTCAACACGTCGGACAAGATACCTTGGACCAATACCATGGATCACCATACCATGGACCAAATACCATGAACAAAAACCAAGTTTTCCAACATGTACATGCCTTTCCTTTCATGAAAGTGCACGTGTATGCCATATGCGCCTTTTGGTCTGTGAACCCACGTGTACATGCGGCTTGGTCAATGGGAACTTGCGTATACCTCTCTTTCTTCATTCTGTGAGCCTGAACTGAGATCTGTCATCTGAGTGAGTTGCCATCAAGGATAACACCTCTGTCATAGCACCAAATTTGAGTCATAATTCCAACACAAGCATGAAGGACCACCGCTAGCAAGTTCCAGAGAAGGCCCGGTAACAGTGGTAACCACCAAGGATGTAATAATGGCACTAAGAGCAGGAGCTGTAGAAGCCACAAAAACAGTAGGCATTGATGGAACAGACACGACTGATACATTATGAATCTAAGGTATGAAAGGCCCTGAGGTCAGGGTTATAGCACAAGACCACACAGAACTTCGATTTAGAGCCGTGGAACTCATGATGTCCGACAAGGAACGATAGCGTAATGGTAATGACATGCCAAGAGGAGTGCTAAAAGGGAAACCTTCTGAGGGAAGAGGAATTTCACGACTTGACACTAGGTTCTCTTCACTGGTAATGGGGCTTGTCTCATCCATTTCAGAAGAAGACATTGCACCTGAAACACTAGGGGGAGTAAATGGGAAGTCTTCTTCTAAATGCTCCCAAGAGGATTTGATATCAAAAGGCTCCTCTCCTAGAGCTCGAGAGTCAAGAGGTTGAACACTTGGGATAATGGGAAGCGTACCACCAATAGTCAATACCTCAAAAGAGACAAGGGATGCAGAATCTTTGTCACTTAGTAAAGAGGACGGGATTGGTGAGTCCTCCAAGATGGCCTAACTCAAAATCTGAGAAAAAGAGATAATCAAGCAGGGTTGCAACTCTAGGTGAACCAAGAACACAACCAAGATTAACAGGTAAAATGTGATCGTGGACAAATAAATTTTATGACATAGGTATGAAACTTGACCTTTTCATGTTTAAAGAGTCAAGAAAAAGGACAAAAGATGACTCTAGTCGCCTTCGAATGTTTAATGAGCCTAAAAGGACAAGTGCTCAAATGATCCTTTTACTTTTGAGGAGTCGAAAAGGAACGAAAGTGACTATTCTGGAGTACTAGACAAGAGGTTTACTAGACAAATCGCAAAATTGCATATACACCTTGGTGATCAAATGAAAGAGAAATGACCAAGGACTTTCCATACGGAATTTAATCTTCCTGAATGTTATGTTCGGTGTGTTATGATTCATAAGGGAGTAGACTCAGCTTCGTATGGATAATAGGATGATAATCTAGTGGGGTCTCCCAATATATACTTGACAGTATGGGGAGCACAAATCCGTACTAGTACCTATTGGATCATAGAAGGAGGAACCACCCAACCTTAATGAAAACAATAGTAACTAGGTTTAACAACGCCAGAGTGCGTCTCTAGCCTAGACTTCTAGATAAGTGTGCATTAGGTTCCAATGTGTTTTAAGTTCATTCAATAGATTTTGAGAGTTAATCTTGAATTAAGTTTCAGTTTTAAGGCCCTACCGAATGTGTTTCAATAATTCCTAGGATGCAACTACAATGAGTAAAACACCATGAACAACTACCTAAATGAGGGTAACGAGTTCATTTCCAAGTGAATGCAAACCATAACAAGCAAATGCAAGAGAAGCATCGCATGCAAGCAATCCAATCACTAGGAAACACAATGCATCAATGCACTTATCTCGCAACTACTAATGAAAGAATTGAAATTTGCTTTCTAATTTCTCAATCATGAAAAATTCACTAATGTAAATGCGCTTTCGCTTTCGTATGCTGTATGAATGCAATATTTTTTATTTTTGGGATTTAATGACAAACAAGCAAATGCACGCCTGACTGATCCAAACAAATGTAATCTCTATTTGATAGTGTAGAAATCAAATCAACCAAAGATTCTAGGTTCGATCCCCAATGGAGTCGCCAACTTGTGATGTAGATAATGTTCCCTCTGCAGACAGAGGCAACCCCTCTAGCCCTAGAGTGGGTCTAGTCACAACACGACAAATACAACAGCTAATTTCCTTAAATAGTCATCGTTGAAAGAGCCTACCTTATGCAGGTGTTCGATGCAATCTTTGTTACGCTGCTCCAGCTATCGTTCCCTTCTCCTTGATGAGTGATTCACCTGAAACAACATAAGAGAAAAATGAAACACATCATAGAGCACAACAATGAACTATTTACTTACAGAGTTAAGGAACCATAAGCTATCAAATATATTTCATACAAGACGTAGAAAATAACTGTTGATTGTATTAATATGAGCAAAAGCAAAGCTTACAACCATGCCTTGACGTCGCAAGCTTCCTTGAAGGGTCCAGTCATCATGTCTCCTCAAGGATTCACCCTTACAAAGGTCTCTCAAAAGGCTAATAACTCTCTCTCTCACCCAAAAGCACTAGTATAAGGCTAAGGCAATCCACAACCTATTGCTAGACTATCAACAATTCACACTGCAAACTATCAATCTCACACCAAAACTAGCTAATTTGCTTAATACCAAAAAAACCAGCCTCCATAAATGAGGGAGAGGGAGCTTATCTTCATGGGAGATTACTCAAAAAGCAGAACCACCATCTCAAAGGAGGAAAGACAAACTTCCTTGACCCAAAAACTAGTTCTAGAAACACCCAAAAGCATTATGTTTGAACTAATTCACCATATTTGGGTCGTCGCGAGTCAAACACTAGGACTCAGAGACAACGTTGTGAGGAAATAGTGTATTCAGAGCTATCATCACAAGTAGGATACTAAGGACTTGCGACAAGCCCTAAAATCCGACCGTCGAAGAGAACAAATGTACTCTTGCGACGGTGTTGCGAGGTTCTGGTTCACTTTGGTCCATCGTCACAAACAAAATACTGGTGACTTGCGACGATCATGAAACATAGGAAAAATGGGTCAACTTCAGGATTAATGAGCATGGTTGATCTTCTGGAGTGATATGGAAGATATGGACACATATTTTGATGTATGACACAGAACAGATGCCATTCAAGGACCGACTCTACCCGAGATTAGGGGACGCAGGATCGGTGACAAAAAACAATGTAACAGTGTTGCTATGCATGGACTAGGCTTTTCATGCTCCATAGGGATTACAACCCCTGCTTCATACTTCAGCTTTGGAAGTGCTCGCACGATCAGGTTTTTGTACATGGTCCTATAAGCCCACAGAACCGCTAGTACGTGCAGGTCCAAGTTAGTGCATCTCACATGGTGGACCGTGTTCAATACTTCACACACCTTGTCAAAGGCTTCCCCGCATATAATCTTCAATGTCCTTGGTCTTAGCATACTTCATCATTTATGCCCTCGTCTTGCCTGCTCCTACTTGTTGTTCCTATTTCCTATCGTGAGGACAGTGTGTGTTCGTGCAGGTTGTGTACCATACACCTGTACCCATCTGGAGAGGTGGGCGTGCAGGTTGTTTCGTCCATAATATCTAGCTTCCATCCATATTTGAGTCTTCCCAAACCATATAACCATCATTCTTCTATTGTTGCGCTAGTTCTCAAAACTTCTTCGATGCGTACCCCACCATCTTGCGGGCGTAGCACGCAGTGCCCATTTCAGAGTGTCAAAACGCTATTGTTCTGGCACCTCTCTTTCAAATTTGTTCAAGATTTCATCCACCACTATTAACCCATCATACATAGGCAGATCCCTTACCTCTGTTGTCACGTAGCACAATGATCTTACCATCATGTTGCAATTGAGCGTGCTTACCTCATGTAATCGGTTCTACCATCATTCTATTTCCTCATTATAATTCGATGTGCAGGAGCTTTCGCGCTCCCACAAAGTCCTGCCATCCACTGTAGGATTCACCCAATATTTTTCCTGAGTGGTTATCTTGTAGATACAGTTGAGATCATCATCTCTTTCTTTGTCGTGCACTGGCATCGTGTAGCGTGATCCTTCCGCAGGGTCTAAAGGTACCACTACGCACAGAGAATTTTTCTCAAAAATCATTTTGTGCTTCTTCAGATTTATAACTCTGTTCATATTAGTGGCCCAATCTATTCCCAGTAATGTGGGATAGGTATTGATGTCATCGACAATATCTATCACTTTGAAATCTGCAAGTGTGCTCGCACCTTCGATAGCTACCGTTATTCCCTGCAATCTTCCCATCTACAGGATCTTCTTCGAGTTTGCCATTCGCAATTGAATAGGGGACCATTGCAATGTGGGTGTTATATAAAAAAATGACCCCCTCATCAGATCAGAGGGGAAAGACATGATAGCTAAAGCAAAGACCAAGATCACACGCCTTATTTCCACACTAACACTAGCTAAACACTGACAACATGCTTTATAAAGCTTCTCTATAAGCCTAAGAGAGCTTTAGTGACCCTACTAACTCTAGTTTTTAGTTCGAGAACAATGTTAGTGGATCCTAATGAGAATCTAGAGGTCAAAGGAGCGAATTGACTCATAAATATCTCTTTATTCCCTCCTAAATCTACTCAGAAAAGCAAGGAAACATCTCAAGTTCGACTTATTTGTGGGATTTCTAAATCCTAATGAAGGAGGAAAATGGGAAAGAGTTGAAAAGCATGGCAACATCATTGCTTTTACCATAAGGGACTCATGGAGGAACTTGGCAATCCTAACTCAATTTCTACATAAGAAAAGCTAGGGCTAAGGTGATAAAGGTTAGATCATTTGAAAGGATAGCTTACTTGATTGTTGAGAATAGTCTCAAATCTAATCATAAGAAGTTGGTAAGAAGGGAGAGAGAAAGAGAAGCTAGAGGGGTAAGGGAAGGCTAATGCAACAGATGGTTGTAATCACTCTTTGGACATTAATATAGAACTGCAATTGTACTGTCTACTCCGTGGTGTTGGTACTATCATTCATTTACTTGTTTTTCTAATACCTTTTAGCATGAGTAGCTTAGTTATGTGTAACTAGATGTCTTCTATGTATTCATGTATTAGTTATCAAAGTTGTATGTTGTGATTGTGCTTGTCTCTTCTATATTCAGGACTTGATCTGGAGTTGGCTCAAGGGACTTCCACCTAGCTACATTGTGCTCTCCAATAAATCTACACAAAGGCTTGAGGTAATCAATATGTCTTGCTTTGATAGTTAGTTATTTTTTATGGACATGCATGTAACTTTATGATAGCTGCAGATAATCTTACAGTTTGCCAAAGGTCCTGGGAAGACCTTTGAGGCTATCTCTATTCCCCATACACCGTGCATTTTATCCTATAGCAGAATTGGTGACTCCGTTGGGGACTATACATCTAGTTCCCGGTGTTATCACTAAGAAGTCTTCCCTTGAAGTTATAAAAGAAGGAATAATCTGAGGTAACCACAAACCTAATCTCTTAGACTTAGGTTCTAGCCAACCTAAGTATAGGGAGGGCTCTCTCTTTATAATCTAACTTTGTTTTTGGGTAGGATTTTAGGCTAGTTCTTAGTGCTCTTGATGTTTTGTTTTGATTGGGTGGTGGAATTAAGAAAACAGATGGGCAAAACAAGTATTTAGGCCATTGGCATAGAAAATTTTAGAGGTGAATGTTCGCCCTTTGGAAAAATTAAGGGGTTTTAAATTTTTAGTGGGCGAATATTTTGTATCATAGTACATTTTCACAAATCACCTCAAATAGCCCACCTTATTTTAAGGGAGAGGGTAAAAAAGGTAAATCTAGCCCTTGAAATTAGAGGGGTTTTAAATTTTTAGTGGGTCAATATTTTGTATCATAGTACATTTTTACAAATCACCTCAAATAGCCCACCTTATTTTAAGGGAGAGGGTAAAAAAGGTAAATTTAGCCCTTGAAATTAGGAGTTACAACCTTCCATTCGCCGATTTTCAAGAATAGGTTTTATTTAAGTGAATCCTATGGGCCAAATACCATATTTAGAAAAGAGGTATGGTAAATTAATAAAAATATAAAT
>APFE030936543.1:0-16270 GCA_000404065.3 Pinus taeda | reverse complement strand
TTGCCCAGTAGTCATAATCCTTCCCATTGAACTGTGGGAATTGAGGGTTAAACAAACCCATGCCAGTGCTTGTGCTAGCCATTCCTTGCATTCTCAGTTATGCTTCTAAATCCTTGACTGTATATTTAAAAACCACTGACTGCTGCAACCAAAAGAACTCTTCCTTCAGCTTCTTTGTCACCTACAAAGAGCCTAAGCCTGCTTCGATACCACTGTTGGGTATTTTTACTTCTGCTTCCTATGTTTGTGATGGGAAAATACCAAAACCATACAATATAAAACACAGAGGCTATGCTCTGTTTCCTTTGCTCCAAGATCTTTTACACAGAGAAGTCTTTTTAAAATTAATTATAGAGGACAGAGTATTTCACCACCATAAAATGATTTCTATTCATAAAACAAAACACTTACATATTCATCCTCTTTCACTCAGAGGGATTCACCAAAACATTTACACAAAACTTACTCTGCCTCCTATGAAATTTTACACCACTGTGTGTAAATATTTCATTTACATTCACTGCAGTGTGAAAACAAAAACTTACGGGAGTTACAGATTTACCTTTTCACCTGTGTGAAACAACTCATGGATTTGGAAACAAAACAACCCACTGGTTTTTCCTGCACTACTGTGCAAACTTTACTTTTTACATTACAAAGACAAAGAAAATCTTTTCACTGCTGCTGCATAAAAATCCCATTTTCATTACAGACCCAAAGAAAACATTTATACGCTTCTGCCCCTGCAATACAAAATTTAAACTCTGTTCTTTTTCATTCGCTGCTGTGAATTCAAGTTTTCTATCTCACTGTGTGAGATTCACAAATTTTCACCCTGCAGGGTCGCGTTGTTTTTCATATACAAAAATTACCTCCAATACAGTCCCCGTGTATTTTCATATATCAAAATGGGTCAACGATTTTAAAACATATATTAAAAAAAAATAATATTAAACTTACGCCCATACTCCTACTTTAACTTTGCCGTAACAAATATTTAAAACCTTACCAAAATAAATGTCAGGTATTTAACATACGGGATGGGCAATACGTATGGACCACACTATATTAATGTTATATCAAGCTCGTATGCACTTTCCTTGATCGGACGACGGAGGGACTCAGCATTAATCCAACGGCGGAGCTTTCACATCGGAAGACTTGTCTGACATAACTTTAAACCATCGTGCAGCTTCCTTAAATCTACGGTGGTAAATACTAGAGGTAAATCGACGGGTGAGAACGATATCGGAAGAGGTGAGATGGGTGAAAGATACCTTCCGATGGATTTTCAGTGCTGATGTCAGGCCAGCATCATGGGTGTCAGGTTGTCAGTATCGGACCAGCATCGTACGGAAACAACCTTGAGCCAAAGGCGGTGCGATATGATACCGGTGGTTTAGATTTGCTTGAGTGGTTTTATGTGTGGTTTTATGTGCCGTTGACTGCTGACCCGTCCGCGCGGTTGGTGAAATTATAATTTTAACAGTGACATCCGTAGGGGGTGTATTAATGGATCTACAGGCGTTGCCGTGTCGGAATATTATATATAGCGAGAATTATAATAATATTACGTAAAGATACGGAGAAGGAAATTTGCAATAACATTAACTATTACGGCTGTCATTGTTTTGGCCGGTATTCACTAAATTTCCATAATAGATAGAGTTGCGAAGGAAAAACCATCGACGGGTATGTAGATAGAAACCAATCGGAAGTGTTTACAAAACATAAGGCTCTGTGTGGACAATATCGTGATTCATGCCTATTGGTGTTTTTCCACGGCCTGTGAAAATAGTATATTCCACCCTTACACGTCAAATAATTCGCTTACAGGCTCTATAGCCAACGCGATCAGAGGAGATGAGATTTGAAAGAGGAGAAGCAACACAAATACAAGGAGGCTTAACAATATCAAAGCTAAAGACGCGATGGCAAGTCCGGATCCACTGTTAACCAACCTGTTCTGCAGCCACCCGAGGAAGTCACGAATATCTGAAGTATACTCAACGGACCACTCCTCCTACAGTTCTGTGGAGGAGCGTATTCTCTTTCATTCATTCTCAGCTCCTCCATTAGTTTTCTTTAACACTATCATCTCTGCCTCCACTATGCCTGGATCACCTGCAAAAGCAGTTCTTTCCAAAAATAACGTCAAAATACAATTTAGAAATGATACCGGCAAGCAGTTTACAGTTAGAGTTAAAGGGTTTACTTTGTTTAGTTTATTTTTTGAGTTGAAATCATAGTAAGTCATATAGTTAATGGTATTTAGTACTCTTTGAGCTTAGATCATAGCTAGCTATATACTTAATACTTAATGGGATTAGTCTATTTCTTGAGCCTAGATTATAGTAGGAGGTCGAGATCCTAGCAGGTTATATACTCAATAAAATTTAATTTATTTTTAAACGGAAATCATAACAGACCATATATTTAACGAAATTTAGTCTAAATCATAAATAGCAATATACTTAATGAGATTTAATCTACTCCTTATTCCAAAATCCAAAAAAACATATACTCAATAAAATTTAGTCTACTAGTTAAACTTAGAGGGTACCAAACCATGAACTACGGTCTCATTGATTTCACCTAACAAAACTTACCTTTTAATAGCAACCCATGAACTACGGTCTCATTGGTTTCACCCAACAAAACTTAGGGCGCAATTGTTATTGTGCAGAGGCGGCTACCTGAATCTGGCAAGAAGACAATACGCCGAGGGCATGGAGTGTACAGAATTGGGGAAGTTGAATTCGGCTTTGGGGCCTCTTAAGCAATAAATGCGGCATCGTAGCTCGGCCGTTTTGTAGAGCGAAAAATGGAGGAGTTGAGGTCAGAAATCGGGATGGCGAAAAGCAGATCGCAGATTATGAGCCGAAAATGGTGGAGTTTGGTGGTCCGAAATCACAACGATCGTAGACATGGCTCGATTTCTACAAAACGGCCCAGATACAATGCCTCAGTTATCGGCTTTAGGGACTCCAACGCCAAATTCAACTTCCCCGATTCTGCACACTCCAGTCCGTCGGCGTTTCCTCTTGCGCTGCCAGATTCAGCTCGCCGTCGCTGGGCGAAATCCCTTGGACTTTGCCCACTCCACACAATAACAATTACGCGGCACGCCCTAGGCGTCCCTCGAAGAGAAAACAGCCTATGAAGTGAATGCGATGAAGGGGAAAATATTTATAAGCGCTAAGCGCTACTTTCCTAAACGATGGGGGTCCACCGGCTTTTGTCGGTTCCCTCTGATTGGCTCTGTTGTCTTTAAAGTGTGACGTTATCTTTGGGTTTGGGGCCGTCCAGTGCAGTGCGTCAGTCGTGACGTTCGATACTATGTTGGATAGTGTGTTGTACATGGTGATAAAAGAATAACCCAGCGTAAAAATTAATGGACGGACTTTATCGGTTCCCTCTTCATTGACTTTTTGTCCTCTTTAAAGTGTGATGTTATCTTTGGGTGTGGGGCCGTGCAGTGCAGTGCGTCAGTCGTGACGTTCGATACTGTGTTGGTACATGAAGGTGACGGGTGATAAAAGAATAACCCACGGTAAAAATTAATGGAATGGAAAGAAGTGCAATTGTATTATGTTATGGATTTAATATTGCAGTAGTCTATAACGCGATTTTTTGAAAGCTTTTCTGGCTGATTTTTCCGGTCAAAATCCGGCAGCAATTCATTGGAATCTCAAGTTTGATAGCTAGTTTCTGCACAATCAATGGCTCCCATGGGTTTTTCAGGGCGCTGAATCCAAATATGTAGTTAAAAAACCATTTTAACTGCTAAAAATCAAGATTTAACCTCATTTCTTCCGCCGGATTCCGTCACCAGAATCTCCAAAAAGTCGCATTATAGACAACTCCTTTAATATTTGATATGTTGAGATATATATATTTTTATTTTAACATGTTTTAAATAGGGTGGTTTTCTGTCTTCTAGTTTAATTATTAATTTTTGAAATATATGAATTAAATATTTTATTTGAACAAGGGTTATTTTGTAGATATTTTTGCCTGGTTTAAGTATTTTTAAATTAGAGTAATAAACAAATAAGACATATATGAATGAATGAATAAAGTGTTTTTTAGTAGCCATAAAATGTATTTGAATATTGAAACCAAAATTCTAGAACCATATTTCCAAACTAAAAAATGTTTCTACCAAAAGTGGAAAAAAATATATTGATATTGAAAGTTGAAACTGAAATTCTAGAACCATATTTCCAAACCAGAAAATATTTCTGCCAAAAATAGTAAAAAAATTATTGTTATCTTGTATTGGAAATCCGCTAACTAAAACTGCTAACATATATATATAATCTCTCATCATATTTTATTTTTACATAATATTATATTTGTATAAATACATATGAATATACTCAAGATAAACATCACAAATATATATGAATATATTAAATATGAACAAAAAATATATGTTCTACACAAGTGAAACGAACACTCAAGTAGATATTTTTATCAAACACAATAAACAAACTAATAAATTAAGAAAAGGCACAATTACATTATTAATTTAATTTTAGGTGATATAATTTTTAACAGAGTTATGATATATATATTTTTAATAATGTGTTTTTGAATGCATAATAATTTAAAGATATTTCAATTCGTTTTTATTTCATTTTACCCAAAATTCACTAGTGACAATTTGACCATGACTTACATAACTAGATTCCAATTTATTGTAAAAAATATAAAAAAATTTACATTTGCATTGATTACCTTATGACATTTCAAAATGAATAAAATACTTGTCAAAACTGATATTAGAAATGTCATTTAAACAATATAAAATTATAATTTAACTAACCATTATATCAAAGACTTTGAAAATAAATATGATTAAAATCTTTCTCGGTGAAAAATGGGTATTTCAAAGTGTATTCAAGAACCAATAGATTAAAAGTTATGTAATCTAAGCACTGTAAAATAATAATTTAGCTAACTATTACATTTTTTAATAATTTCTATATTTCTCAAAATGAAATGTATTATTTATTATTTGATAGTTTAATTTTTATATGATGTAACATGTTATTTGATAGTATATGACAATTTTATAATAGTATCATTCTATAAATTGAAATTTAATATAAATTTTAAAATGCAAAACAATTAAATAAAGATTCAAAAATACAAAATAATTAGATACAACAAAAACTAAAAATATAAGACATTTTAAAATTTTGATGAAAAAACAATAATTTCCAATTTAATCATGAATGGTTGATATTTACAATTTTGTATTATTAACCAAAGAAATTTTCAAAGAGAAAAAATAATCAAAACTTATAATTTATAATTCAGAAATACTTATGTGCAATTTGTAAAGTAAAAACTTTACAACACCAAAATAAGAATAGAAATTAAAAATAAAAAATAAAATTAGAAACCCTTTATTTTAATGGTTGAATTGTTGAATTATATATGAAAAATTATTAAATATATACCTTCCATATTTTTTTATATTTAAAAACAAAAATTCTAAATATATATGAAAAATTATTAAATATAATTCAACCATCCAGCATTTGAAGAATCAGAGATGATGGAGGTTACTTCTCCTGGAAACTGTTGAAAAGGGTTTTCTACCGTTTATTCTTTGAGATTTCCAGTTACTAACTACTAAACCAGGATTTGCATCTGATTTTCAAGCAACTTATGAATATGTTTCTCGAATTTCCAGTTAC
The DNA here is from genome assembly GCA_000404065.3 of Pinus taeda. Taxonomy (NCBI): domain Eukaryota; kingdom Viridiplantae; phylum Streptophyta; class Pinopsida; order Pinales; family Pinaceae; genus Pinus; species Pinus taeda. Next base: position 10,559 of record APFE030936543.1, on the reverse strand, counting down.
AGCGACTAAACTAGGATTTGCATGTGGATTTCAGGCAACTCATGGATATGTTTCTCGAATTCACGATGACGACAAAGTCTACGCAGCCGCATGATGACGGCTGAACTAATGATGGCACAATAATACTCAACGGATTAACCAATCACATTAAAATAAAATAAAATAAAACTATTAAAAAACATAATTTTATTTCATTTATAAAGTTAACTTTATAATGTCCTTTTAGTTTTTTGGTCATTGAGATTTAATGTCTCAATCAAACGCATGTTGTTGTCCATATTATATTGATACTTAATTGATTATTAGTATATTTTTAAGTCCGCAAATGAAAATGCTAACGCAATGAAACGATGATGTACATAATACCATTCTAAATTGGGAAAAATTAAATGTAAAATAAAATACATTAATGGTTTCGAAAATAGGAAAATTATATTTATTATATTATTTTCAAATTTCCTAAAATGTTTGACATATGTATAGGCCATCACTTTTTCTTTTTTATTTTTAAGTTAAAAAAGAAAGACTTTCCCTACGAAAAAATTCTAATTTTAATACTTAATCCACGAGAGTTTAGTATTGTATTTATTTCTGATTGGTTGGTTGAAAGTTGAATCTATAAGATGGAAAGCTGCCTAATATATATACATTAACAATACACATTTTTATTCTTAATTTTCATGGATAAATATTAACTCACTAGGCAGCTTTCCATCTTATAGATTCAACTTTCAATTGAGTAACTAGAAATAAATACTAAACATGTTTTGAACCTGAATTATTTAGTAATTAATATTTTTTTGTTTAACTTAAATATAACTTAATTAAATTAAAAATAATAAAAATAAAATTAATTACAAAAATAAAACAAATAATGAAATATTGTATTGTTGAATGCCATCATGAAAAATTAAGAAATATAATTAACTAATATTATTTATATTAACTTCTCTATATGTAACATCCCTAAAATAACTCATGGTAAAATAAAAAAATTACGAATTAGTTATAAAAACTAATTCTTGATATTCCCGAAATCTAAAGTAGGATGAAATCAAGAAGGGAAGTGTCACGCCCCCAAGCCTACGGTAGTCTTTCAACCGTGCCGGCGAGGTGCGACACCACCCCACTTTTTCTTTTTAGCAATACTTAAGTGTGCGGACTACGCCTAATTCACAACCGATACTCAGCTTGTGTTTCGCAACCAAGTAAAACATGCATTGTCCTTTATACTTAATGAAAACCCCTACTTCATTCATTATCCATCGCAATTATTAAAACAGCAAGAACAACAATTGCACAAGTATAAAGGGGAGGGGCAACTCCCCGAAACGTGAGTCTGCCCAACCGTTTATTAAGAATATCAGTTTTTACATACAAGTGTGCCTGGCAGAATCCAAGGCCAACACTTAACCAATTTTACAATCAAGGCATAGAACAACCTTTACCATACATGTGCCAACCTCTTACGGTAGGAGGGTGCTCACCCGAGACACCAAGAACTCCACCGCTAAGTCTTGCACAATTCCACCTCAAAACAACACTCTTTTGGCCTACACTTGACTTCCAGCAAAACTACGCACTTCGCAAGTGGAGCGCATGAGATATGCGCACTCCACTTTTCTGCGCCTCCTTTACCCCTTGTCCAATGCGTAGAGAGGAAGTGCGAGCTCCTTGAGTTTTTCCAAATGAACGCTTTGAACGTTATGTTTATATGCTCCAAACGATGGTGAGTGTGGGGGCGGTCGCCCCTTGGCTGACCCCGAAAACTCCATGAACGCGCCCCGAAACCTTCTTTACATGGCCGTCAGCTTTGCCATAGGCAAGCCCCTCCTCCATGGCGTATAAGCTTCCTTGAACGCTCCTCACTTCTCCAACGTTCAACCACTTTTCCATAGTATCGTTTGCTGCCTTTGGTTATCATCGCACGGTCGTTCATGGTTTCGTCGCATTTTCTGCAATGAATAATCGCACCGCACGCCCGCCCGCACTTCGTGCGCACCCGCCTGGGCGCCCTTCGCACATTTCCTAGGGCGTTACAGGAAGGAATCAGAGAGTTTTTAGTTCATCATCTTATGCATGTCTTCGGGCTGGAGGTTGGCTCTGCGAACTCCTCGCAGGAATTCGTTGTTTCTATGGTTCTAGAACCGTTATTTCCTGTGGCAATTTGCCATTTGGTCCATTAAATTGATAATCCAACTCTTGCAGAGTTTTTCCTTTATCAATTGTAAGGGTTTAAGACTCTCTCACATTTTTTTACTTCGGTATATTTATAACAGTGATTTCATGCAATAGTTGGGGCTCTACAATGGTATTAGGAGTGGACACCAGGCATGTCCAGAGTTATTCTTGTCTCTGTCACAACTCTTTACTTCCATTTAATTCTTGGTTTACCTGATGGTGTTACCATGAATTTGCCCATCCATTGGCACACTAATATAGTGGTCAAGCAAAGAGAGTACCTTCTAGGGAAATATTATTAGCATTTGGTTTTTTGCTGCACAACCTGAAGTATAAAGGGCGGTGGGCGACAATTATGGCGAGGGTTTTCATAGCCGGCGGAAGCCCCTTCTGCGAAGAGCGCGAAGAGGTCAGGTGAAGGCTAACATTGCCCTACAATTGCCGCAGCTCTTGTGTGCTCCATATCTACTGTGGGTTCAGGCATGACATATTCTATTAAAAATCCCTCTCACGTAGATCATCTTTTTGATGCTTCACACTCAATTTCCTCCTAAAATGTTTGGAATGCATGATTTGGATTTCTCTCCGGTCTCTCCGCATTTTGGATAGCTTGATGGTGGTACAACTGAAGAGATAAGTATCTATGCCAAATCTTGGAAAATATAGGAGTTTGTGTTAGTATTTGAAATGAATATATGTTTATTTTGGACATAGAAATAACTATTTTGGGTAAGGATAACCCATATTCAAACAATAGTTATTGCATTTGTGGAAAATAGAATGCATATAAAAGAAATAGTAGTTAAGTTGGATTTTATTGAAAAGGGATACATGCTTTATTGCAATGGGATGCTAGCTAATTTCGAAGTTCTTGAGAAATAGTTATGCATTGCATGCATAATAGAAATAGTTAATGATGTCCTTCTAGGCACATAGATAATCATTCTAACTTTCTTGAAGAAAGCGTATGTTGTATATACACATAATTATAGTTTCTTTTTAGAAAAAGTGTGCATACTTCATGCATGAAAATGATGGCTTTTATGAGAGATATCTTGAAAACAAAAATAGAGATTCTTTCCTTAAAAGACACATATGAATAGTGTTCATAAAAGAACAAGAATCCATAAAAAGATTATGTGCATTGAAGTAAAAGTAGTTGTGTTGGGAAAAACACATGTTGCATGCACATAAGGGTAGTTATTGTAACACTGGAAATATGATTTTTGTGTGCACGTAGAGAAGGTATTATGTTGACTTTCTTGAAAATAATAAATCGATGTTAACTTTCTTGAAAATATTAATCTCTTGAAAAGATTGTCTTGCTAGATGAGTTGGGTCGACTTCTTGATTTTGGTGCATAAAAGGTTAAGTTAACCTTGTTATTACTTCTTGATTTTTATGCATAAATATGGGTATCTATAATAATTTCTTGAAAGGGAAAGCATGAGAAACTTACTTATAGGAAGATAGAAATGGGGTTATAATGACTTCCTTTAAGAAAGAAGTATGCAATTGTTTACATGAAATAATGGTAGAATTCTAGAGAAGGGAATATGTGTTGCATACATTAAAGAAGGGCTATTATGATAAACTATTGGATGCACAAAGTATAGTCAATGTGTTATAGAGATATATTCTTTGTATGGATTGAAGAACTATTGAGTCATTTTCTTTAGGAAAATGATATGTGATTAATTTAATGCTAACATAACTATTATCTTAGTTTCTTGTTGAATGAGATGTGTATGCACATGAGATTTGTTTTAGCTTTCATTAGAAAGGATATACATTCGCATGCGGGAAAAGACAACAGGTTGTGTGAGATTTCTTTATATATTTGCATGCATCAAAGTAATAGCTAAAGGACTAAATCCTTTGTTAAAGTTTATGTAAATTTTCATGTAAGAAGATTATAACTGATGTTGTAGTTAGACCTTTCAAAGGAATGCCTTAGTGTTTTGACTTCTAAGAATATGTGCTTATGTGAAGGGAAATGTTAGTTAATATGATTATTTATAAATGTAGTCATGATATCAATGTTGATAACGATAACATGGGCAGGTAAAGTTGGATTACTTGTGCAACGCATAGATTATATTTAACATTGTGGCAGGAAAATGATTAATGGTCCATGCAAATTAGTACGAGTTGCGAGATCGTACTTTGCTAGAAGAATCATGCCACAAGGATGTTGCATGTGGCAATATGTAGGTAAAGATTTTCATGGAAAATGTATTAGCTTTTAGCTAGTTATGTGACAACTTAATGATAATTCATTGTAATAATTTGATAACAATGGTTAAGGGATGGAATCCCTTATAAGCCATTGAGTGAGGGGTGAAAACCCTCACGAGCATTTAATAATAAGATTAAACGTTTGTTGGTTTTCACCCTACAGGGTTTCCAGGGTATATCGGTGTTCAATGGTGTGATTACCTTTTGTATAAGTTTGATGATGTTGAATCCTTGATGATGATGGTTGTTTATTTGATGGGATAATCATAATGTCCAAGTATGTGATTAATTAATACGGTTAAGTAAATCATGAAATGGTTGCAAGGATTCATGAGACAGTTTATGTTATTACATTACCACATGGGGGTTAATGGTTATGCAACTTATTGTCTTTTATTGCAATTTATTTGATGTACTAATGAACATTATATCTAATGGTTAATGAGGAAATGTGGTGGATAATTACTTGTGGGTAATTTGTATAAAAAAATTCTAACTCCCTGCTTTTACATGTGAGGTTAGGTCTCTCTCTCTCTCTCTCTCTCTCTCTCTCTCGATCCTCTCCTCCTCTCTAATATAATATATAAAATAATTACTAATAAGTTTTTAATAAAATAATAAAGTTATCTTAATTGAAAAATATAACGGAAACTAGAATTCATAAAAATGGAAATAATAGAAAAATGAAAAGAAAAAGGAAATAAATCTAAAAAAAAAAAATTAGTAAGTAATATAAATGGAAGTTACTAAAGAGCCCATAATAATACCTCAAACAATCACTTTACAGATAAATAAATTTAAATAATAATAAAAAATAACAAAAAATGAATTCCTGGTATTAAACTATGGATAAGCAGCAAAAAAAATTGGTCAAAAACAAACTAATATGCAAGTCAAAGCAAAACTAAATGCTTAATACCATGTTTAATACGGTAATTCTAATTATAAAATATTATATATATTGTTGCACTACACTAATAAAAATGTCACAATAATAAAATGGTCATATGCATAATATTATTTAAAATTAGGAAAAATGAAATGCATAATTAAATATAGTTATATATATATTTTTTAGAAAGTAAGAAAATTATTGTTGTTATATTATTTTTAAATATTATATTTAAAAATAGGTTGGAGCCTCACACAATGGTTTTTTATTTTGATTAGTTAGGTTAAAGAAAAAAACCTTCTCCATAATTTTTTTAACTATAATACTTAATTCACTACTACTATGATTTTAGTATTCATTTGTTTACTACTTAAGTGGTTGAAGGTTGAATCCTTATTAATGGTGTATAGGTGATTCCTATTTCCTCATAATCTTCGTGCTTTTAACATTCTTCATTATAATCTTCGTGCTTTTAACATTCTTCATTATGCCTTGTACTTTCTTTTTTTAGTCTTTTCAAATTAGTTTTAATGGAATTACATTTATTGTTATCCTCTTTGATGGGAAGGTTTAATAGTCTTTTTTAATTTTATACAAAGAAACTTAAAAAGTGATTTTACCACTTTAAGTTTTGGAAATTTTGGATTTGGAAAAGTGAAAAACTAGAAAATGAGATATCCATAAAGTTTTATAAAAGGATTTTATAGAAATTCCTAGATCAACATGAGTTAGGTAGACCAACATGTCCAATAGAAGATGCGACTTTAGATGGAAGTTGTCACATTCCAACTAAAATGTAATTGTACCAGCATGTCCAATAGAAGATGTGATTTTACATTGAAGTTATCACATGCTAACTGAAATGCAATTGTACAATAGTGACATAAGGGAGAAGGGCTTCCACATGCCATCCATGTGTTAATAGTAATGTTGCTAACATGACATAAGTCAATGAAATTTTTGAAGGGGATAATTTTGTGGCCAAATCTCAGGTTTGAATGAAATATATATCCTTAGAAAGCTCTTGACAAGTGGAAGATGATGCTAATCTCAAAAAGAAAAATGAAGATGTTGAATGAGGAAAAATTATGATAGTCATGTCTCCTTACAGTAGACTAAAGGGTTAAGATTAAACTTTCAACCAACTAAGTAATCAGAAATAAATACTAAACATGTTTTAAACATGAGTTATCTAGTAATTAATACATTTTGTTTAACTTAAATAAAACTTAACTAAACTAAAAATAATAAAGATAGAATTAATCACAAAAATAAAACAAATAATGAAATGTTGTATTGTTGAATGCCATCATGAAAAATTAAGAAATATAATTAAATAATATTATTTATATAAACTTCTCTATATATATATTACTATAATTTGTTTTTAATATAATAATAATTTATCATTTATATAATTTACTATAATTTGTTTTTAATATAATAATAAATTATCTTAAATTGAAAATATAATGGAAAAACTAGAATTCATGAAAATGGAAATAATAGAAAAATGAAATAAATCTAAAAACAAAAAAATAGTAAGTAATATTAATGGAAGTTACTAAAGAACCCATAATAAAACCTTAAACAATCACTTTACAAATAAATAAATTTAAATAATAATAATAAAATAAAAAAAATGAATTTCTAACATTAAACTATGAATAAGCAGCAAAAAAATTGGTAAAAACAAACTAATATGCAAATCAAAACAAAACTAAATACTTAATACCATGTTTAATAAGGTAATTTCTAATTATAAAATATTATATATTGTTCTACTACACTAATAAAAATGTCACAATAATAAAATGGTCTGAAATTAGGAAAAATGAAATGCATAATTAAATATAGTTGTATATAATTTTTTTAGAAAATAAGAAAATTATTCCTATTATATTATTTTTAAATATTATATTTAAAAATATGTTGGACCTCAAACAATGGTTTTTTATTTTGATGAGGTAGGTTAAAGAACAAAAAACTTCTCCATCAAAAAACTAACTGTAATACTTAATTCGCTACGGCTGAGATTTTAGTATTTACTACTTAAGTGGTTGAAGGTTGAATCCTTATTAATTGTTTATAAGTGATTTCTATTTCCTCATATTCTTCGTGCTTTTAACATTCTTCATTATGCCATAATCTTCTTGCTTTTAACATTCTTCATTGTGCCTTGTACTTTCTTTTTGTTTAGTCTTTTCAAATTAATTTTAATGGAATTACATTTATAGTTATCCTCTTTGATTGAAAGGTTTAAGAGTCTTTTTTTAATTTTAAGAGAAGAAACTTAAAAAGTGATTGTAACACTTTAGGTTTTGGAAATTTTGGATTTGGAAAAATGGAAAACTAGAAAATGAGATATTTATAAAGTTTTATAAAAGGATTATATAGAAATTCCTAGATTAACATGAGTTAGGTAGACCAACATGTCTAATAGAAGATGCGATTTTAGATGGAAGTTGTTACTTGCCAACTAAAATGTAATTGTACCAGCATGTCTAATATAAGATGTGATTTTACATGGAAGATGTCACATGCTAACTAAAATGTAATTGTACGATAGTGACACAAGGGAGAAGGGCGTCCACATGCTATCCATGTGTTAATGGTAATGTTGCTAACATGACACAAGTCAAGGAAATTTTTGAAGGGGATAACTTTGTGTCCAAAGCTCAGGTTTGAATGAAATATATATCCTTAGAAAGCTCTTGACAAGTAGAAGACGATGCTAATCTCAAAAAGAAAAATGAAGATGTTGAATGAAGAAAAATTATGATAGTCATGTCTCCTTACAGTGGACTAAAGGGTTAGGATTCAACTTTCAACCAACTAAGTAATCAGAAATAAATACTACACATGTTTTAATCATGAGTTATAAGTAATTAATACTTTTTGTTTAACTTAAATATAACTTCATTAAACTAAAAATAATAAAGATAAAATTAATCACAAAAATAAAAACAAATAATGAAATGTTGTATTGTTGAATGCCATCATGAAAAATTAAGAAATATAATTAACTAATATTATTTATATTAACTTCTTTCTCTATATAATTTACTATAATTTGTTTTTAATATAATAATAAATTATCTTAAATTGAAAATATAATGGAAAAACTAGAATTCATCAAAATGGAAATAATAGAAAAATGAAGAAAAAAAAGGAAATAAATCTAAAAACAAAAAATTAGTAAGTAATATATAGGAAGTTAATAAAGAGCCCATAATAAGACCTCAAACAATCACTTTACAAATAAATAAATTTACATAATAATAAAAAAATTAAAAAAAAAATGAATTCCTAATATGAAACTATGGATAAGCAACCAAAAAAATTGGTAAAAAACAAACTAATATGCAAGTCAAAGCAAAACTAAATGCTTCATTGGTAATTTCTAATTATAAAATATTATATATATTGTTGTACTACACTAATAAAAATGTTACAATAATAAAATGGTCATATGCATAATATTATTCGAAATTGGGAAAAACGAAATGGATAATTAAATATAGTTGTATATATTTTTTTAAGAAAGTAAGAATATTATTCTTATTATATTATTTATAAATATTATATTTAAAAATATAAGGGCCTCAAACAATGGTTTTTTATTTTGATTAGGTAGGTTAAAGAACCAAAACCTTCTCCATCAAAAAAAATCTAACTGTAATACTTAATTCACTACTATTGTGATTTTAGTATTCATGTGTTTACTACTTAAGTGGTTGAAGGTTGAATCCTTATTAATTGTTTATAGGTGATTTCTATTTCCTCATAATCTTCGTGCTTTTAAAATTCTTCATTATGCTATAGTATTCTTGCTTTTAACATTCTTCATTATGCCTTGTACCTTTTTTAAGTCTTTTCAAATTAGTTTTAATGGAATTACATGTATTGTTATCCTCTTTGATTGGAAGGTTTAATAATATTTTTTAATTTTATATGAAGAAACATAAAAAGTGATTGTACCACTTTAAGTTTTTAAGTTTTGGAAAATTTGGATATGGAAAAATGAAAAACGAGAAAATGAAATATCCATAAAGTTTTATAAAAGGATTTTATAGAAATTCCTAGATCAACATGAGTTAGGTAGATCAACATGTCCAATAGAAGATGCGATTTTTTTAGATGGAAGTTGTTACATGCCAACTAAAAAGTAATTGTACCAGCGTGTCCAATAGAAGATGTGATTTTACATGGAAGTTGTCACATGCTAATTGAAATGTAATTGTACGATAGCGACGCAAGGGAGAAGGGCTTCCACATGCCATCCATGTGTTAATGGTAATGTTGCTAACAGGACATAAGTCAATGAAATTTTTGAAGGGGATAACTTTGTGTCCAAAGCTCAGGTTTGAATGAAATATATATCCTTAGAAATCTCTTGACAAGTAGAAGATGATGCTAATCTCAAAAAGAAAAATGAAGATTTTGAATGAAGAAAAATTATGATAGTCATGTCTCCTTACAATAGACTAAAGGGTTAGGATTTAAACAAAACAGTGAGATCATAACAAAGAAATTATGTATCAAGTTTTATATTTATCACTCTTTATGTTAAATTTGGTTTTATATGTATAGATATATAATTTTTAATAATTAAGGTGTGTTACACATATCCATTTATTTCATTTATGTAGAATGACATGTGGAAGCCCTATGTTTGCATGTCACCATCACATTATGCAATGCTATCTAACATGTTGCTGAAATGTGACAACCTTCCGCTCATGTGTTACCACCTCACTGCGCCATCTTAATAGGATAGGCACATCAACTACCTGTGACATCCAAACTTGGAAAATTATGGAAAATACCATTTTCCAAAATAATAAATTTCCAAATGAATGGATTCTAGATTAAATTTTTGTAGGTAAAGATTTTCATGGAAAATGTATTAGCTTTTAGCTAGTTATGTGACAACTTAATGATAATTCATTGTAATAATTTGATAACAATGGTTAAGGGATGGAATCCCTTATAAGCCATTGAGTGAGGGGTGAAAACCCTCACGAGCATTTAATAATAAGATTAAACGTTTGTTGGTTTTCACCCTACAGGGTTTCCAGGGTATATCGGTGTTCAATGGTGTGATTGCCTTTTGTATCAGTTTGATGATGTTGAATCCTTGATGAAGATGGTTCTTTATTTGATGGGATAATCATAATGTACAAGTATGTGATTAATTAATATGGTTAAGTAAATCATGAAATGGATGCAAGGATTCATGAGACAG
>APFE030936539.1:2566-23667 GCA_000404065.3 Pinus taeda | reverse complement strand
GAGGTTTGTTGAGCCGCGAATTGAGCTGGGCAGCGTAGGTGGCGTCTTGGATGTCGGGAATCATACACTGGATGGCATCTGTTAAACATTTGAGGGCGGCTCTTTGTTCATGAGGCTTGACTAGGAAGTGCCAATATGTTTCCATGTTTAAACTATTAACTCCGGCGATTAATCTTCCTCTACCTTCTAACTCTGGATAACACGTTTGCTCCAATGCATTTGCTATAGTAATCTTTCCCGGTGTACACTGGGAATCATGTTTGCTATGTAGAGAGTGTCGTTAACTAGATCAACTAAATTGCCAGAAGTTAATCTACATCTAGAAGCTGCTCTCTCTGCCTTTAACACCTGTGTGTGCCATTCCGTGAAAAGTATATCTTTATGAACCTCAAGTATCCTTGGCAAATTGGAGGCTTTTCCTGACTTCAAATCTTGCCATTCAAGATATGCAGTGATAGCTTCATCGACTTGATTCAAGTCATCCCTTGCTTTCTCTACTTGCTCGTTTATGGATGTAGTTAATTCGCAGAGTGGTTCTGCTTGAGAGATTTGTTGACACAAGAGTTTAATTTGCGATATTAGCGCATTATTTATCAATGTTGCCTCTTTCCTGAACTCTGTTATCTGCGAATATCCTTTAATCTTCTCTAGCTGCGCTGTTATTTGAGCGATATGCTCATCCTTGGTCTTCACCAATTGCTCGTTCGCTGTTTTCAATTTTTCCAAAGCCTCCGTTAATTCATTCTGTTTCTGGATTGCTGCCTGATCAATCCTCTGTTTCTCTGCTTCCAATTGCTGAGCCAATTGGTTATTTGTTTGTTGTTGCACCAATAACTGCTCGTCTGCCTGCGCTGTCCTCTGTTGTTGTGCCGCTAACTGCTCCTCCGCTTGCATTACCCTCTGTTTTATCTCAGCTAATTCTAACTGTAAAGTGGAGATTTCTTGGTCTTTAGTCTTTAACAAAAGACTCACCTTCGATGCTTTGTCGATAGTTGCAGCTGAGTAAGCTCCAACGTACTGTGACAATTTGGTTAAATCATCGGAGGGATCCAGTTTCTCCTTCCACACTACATTGCCTGTGACTGTTTGTTCTGGAAAGATAGACGGTTGATCAAGCCTTCGTCTCTTCCTCGATCGTTTTACCACTGCTCTGTGCCTTGGGTTGTAGAAGACATCCAATGGCGAAATATCTTCTACTTGTAGAATCATTTGGTCGTTGGGACCTTTCGGAATTACTTCAATATCTTTAGATTTAGGTGGGCCGCTGGTTCCACTCAGAACCTGAGATGAGGTATCATCCTGCACATTGCTGGTCTTAGGAGTATCGGTACTTTGTGAGTCTTTCCCTCCACTGATAATGGTATCAAATTGCTGCCATTCCTTTAGCAATTCAGGGTCTATGATAGCACCCACGTTAGTATCGGTGGTGGTTTGTTTAGATTGAGACTCCTTCAGCAACTGTTCTTGTTTTTCCTTTTGTTGCTCTTCTAGTTCCTTTCGCTGTTTCTCCGCCTGCTCTATTTGTCGTTTATCCTCCTGCTCTTTGCGTTGTTTATCTTCCTGCTGTTTGTGCTGTTTATCTTCCTTCTCTTTCCTCTGTTGTTCCTCCTGCTCGCTATTATGATCTTTCGTTGTAGCGGGAGGTTCCTTTGTCTGTTGCCGGCTAGGCTCGCTTGATGATGCTGCTTGGGTTGGCGTTAATAAATCTGGAGGCAGAGTTTGCAACCTCTGCTCTCTAAGTTTATTAAACTCAGTTAATCCTTCATCGTTGTATCTTATCTTGGTGAGCTCTTTGGCTTGACCTATTGATTCAGCCGAAGAGAACATGTCATCGAACATATCTTCTTTATGATCAAATGTTGCTAATTTGGCATGTTCCAAAGCGGCATATGCAGTTCTTGGGTCAAATGCTCTATTCGGAATTGTGGCAAGATTTAGAGCTTGCATCTTCTTGGCCTCTTTTTCCGCATGTTTTAGATCATGCAGGGTGAAGACTCCACATCTGAAGGGAAAAGTAGGCTAGCCCCTTTTCTTCTCCTTTTTGAGAGTCTGTGTGGTGCTCTCAGCTGAAATTTGGTAGGCAATTTCCCTTGCTAGCAGTTTGTCAGGGACATATAGGGGGAGGACGTGAGGGTTGGCTTGGCTGCCAAAGACTCTAACATAAGTAAAATATTCTTCACCAAACCAACTACCCACTGCTGGAAAGTCAAAAGAGGCTAGGTAGGAGATCCTTGGAATAGGCTTATCAAAAATTGCATAATAAACAGGAACCATGAAACCATTGCCAATCTGATATATGTGGCTTTTATGGGATGACTTCCACATCTTGTGATGGTAAATATGAATGGGTGAGGGGTCCTGTGTGGTCCACCTCCAACCAAGAATAGGGAATTCAGAATTAAAACACAAGGTATCCAAGATATATGCACTGTAGTAGAACGGGGGAATTTTCCTCTTAGTGACTCTAGTTTTGTTCCTAAAGTCACTAACAGCTAATGCTAGCTTATCCAAAAGGATAGTAGCCCAATCCATAATCGTGTTGTTCACTGCCGCCTCCATGAGAGGAACCATTTCAATGGTAAAAATGGCAGAGTCGTGCAAACCCCACAATCTACACATCATTATACCGGCGTAGCAATAAGGAGAACACAAAGAGTCGACTGAGTACTTACCGAAGGATTCATGCTTGTGCTTATTTGGATTCTGCCTCCAGTCCTTGATAGGTTCGGACTCAATCTCGTTCTCGCTTGCGAATTTCTCTAAAAAGGCGCTATTATATATCTTCTCTAGCTTAGGCAAATGATACATTTGCCTCAGATGTTCTGGCTTAAATGACCCAAAACTCCTCCCATCCTTTGCGATGAAAGTTCGGTCTGTGATGGGGATTTCTTCAATTGCCCATTTCACGACATTGGTGTATGGGAGCATCTGCTCCCTTGCCGCTATCCTATGGAGGAAGGAATCGGCCAAATCCTTTAGAGTGCACTCTGATTTCTTCAATGAATCTGCGGTGGCTTCTTCTACTGTCTGCGTTGGTTTCTCGGCTTCTATCAAGTCATAAGTTCCTTGCCAAGTTGTTCTGGCAAGGCCTGCACATGTTGTGTCAGATATCAGGCCCTTTTTGCTGTTTACTACTGCTTGCCCTGCAGCTGGTGGATTGGAAACACCTGCAACTTTCTTCGACTTTTTACCCATCATGCCCGAATTGCTTTGAAAAAATTGTATTCTGCACAGAGAGGCGATTTTTGGCGTAACACAGAGATAGCAATAAAACTCACAGTTGATAGCAAAATGAAAAGAGGAACGTTGATATACTTTGCTTTTGTAAAACGGCGCGGAGACGATCTATAGGCAGATCTTAACACATGGATTCATTAAGTGACCGTATAGAGCCTGCCACCTTATAAATGCCCATTATACCAATATTTGGTCGAAAGATCTCTTAAAGCATGCAATGGACGTATTGGCGGCCGAGCGGGAGTGATTATGCCTTAAATAACATTAAATTGGGATTTCCAATCACTTTAATGGCTTTCTATTGAAAACCGTGCCTTATCGCATCACATCGGGGGGGTATACATGACTGGCTTTAACAATGCTTTGAGTATCGCCGATCTCCGATTGCGATATCGCATCGGCGAAAGGCATATGCACATTAAGAATGAAATAAGGGGACCCGCCGATTGCCGATTGCGATATCGCATCGGCGAAAGGCATATGCGCAATGTTTGTAAAATAAAGGGGATGAGCCGATTGCCGATCGTCGATAGCTTATCGCATCGGGGCTTTGATATGGGGCGCTTTAGTGGTGTATTTGGGTATTGTCGATCGCCGATCGCCGAACACTATATCGCTTCGGCGGAAAGTCTTTTAGCCATTTGTTGCATCCTTCATGTTATTGCGATATGCGATCTTCCAATCGCTTTATCGCAATAACCGAATATTCGCTTTATTTCCATTTTTAAATAGATATTGCTTTAAAGGGTTTATTCATAAAGCGCTCCTTTGATTATCCGACTTTTATAAAGTAAAAGTTTTGATATCAATTTTATTTTTAAAGGGACCCATTTCATATTTTAATGTTTTTATGAATAAAAATAACATGAAATGGGGGGTTGTTTGCAAAGCAAAACACTCCGAAAGGAAGAAGAGTTACATAAATAGGAGGGAAGTGCAACAACAATAGGTACAATAGGGGCACAACATGTGCATATGGATGAAACAACGCCCCTACAAGTAGTGTACTCATCAGAATAGCTGGCATCGGGTGAACATGATGAACCATCGCAGGAGAAAGACTTTTCTAAGGAGATAAAGCAAGTTCTTGAATAGATGGATACGGACATGGAGTAGCAAGAGTTAGAACAGGACATCGACCTCATGCCTCACCACCAAGAGGTTGACCCACCAGCTTCACCGCATCCAGAAGACGAGCAAGTCCCAAGCGACCAACGAGACGTTGAGATCCTTGGAGATCACCTGGAAGGAGAGATGAACAACATCTTATTCGACGAGTCCCAACATATTAGTGTTGAAATCTCGTAGAATGTCAACTCCAGAAGATCATACATCTCTTGCACAATATGAGGAATCAGTGATCGTGTCTGATGTGCACAAACATTTAGCAGCCTTGGTTGATGCTACAAGAGCATATGCCGAAGCCACTAGCTCAAGTGTTCACTTTCTGATAGATGATAATGAGTGAATGGCTAAGGAGCTATAGAAAGTGAAGAAAGGAGGAGAGTTGGTTACAACATCTGCCCCAAGTAGAACTAAAGAAGGTAATATTGGATGAAGTATTGTCCCTTGACACAGTCATGTGGGAATTGTATTCCAAGTTTTGTACTATGTGTTAGTCCCTTACAATTTCCTAGGCTGAGGAGGAGATCAAGAAGGGTAACCTCAAACCACTTCAGCTCAGTTAGCTAGCCTTACTGAGTAAGAGATGGATCTCTCAAACTCTTTTATCAGTGAAATGACTTTAAAGCAATAATTTTTACACTAGATATGAATGATTGTTTGTGTGTTGGTGAATTTTAGATTTTAGGGTTTGCTAGTAGGGTTTGGAGCCAATGATTAGTTCTAGGCATTAGGAGTATAGAAGAATATATATAAAGGAGCTAGGTAATAGAAGTCTGTGGTTTACTTGGAATATTGTCAATGTAGTATATAATATAAAGTTTAGAAGAGACTAATGAGCATAAGAAAATATGAGTTCATTAGCTTTTAGAAGACATAAACACAACTATGAAAACCATATAAACAAAGCTTGAAATCAAAAATCCCGTCTATTTAAGTGCAAGGTATCCATATAAATAAGACAAAACATGTGGATAAAGATGATTTAAACATTATAAAATAGATATAAAGAAGAACAAACACCATGAACTCACTGGTCTAGAGTTCCTTAAAAATTGTTGTAACTGTCTCTATATTAGCTGAGAAGATCATTACATGCAAACCTCCTCTACAAAAGTCCAACCCCTCTCTCTGAAAGAGAAATGATGCATATATAATCACTTAGACCACTTTTTCACCTTCAGCATTCGAATTCCTAGGTGGTGGAATTGACTCCAAGATTCTCTCAACCAACAGGTGAGAGTGAGAAGGTGAAAGTCAAACACTTCTTGGAGAGTTTGTTTAGGAGTTTGCTTACTTAATGAGGCCTATTAAACATAAAAATCAACCTACCATGTACATTTATTCATTCCAAAATCACCTAGCCTCGAAAAGAGTGCCATTATATTTAAAAATTTTTACTTTGACCAAGTCAAACTGAAAGCTAGAAAGTTTACATAGTGAAATTTACAATTAACAACACAAGAAATTGCCAAAGCGTAGCCTCGACTTTGATCCCACTTTTCAGTGCCTTCCTGAGGTCCACATGAAAATATGAGAAAATTTTCAACTACATGTTCAAGCCTAGTTTCCATAACACCTTGAATTTTGGAAAATTACCCATGGTAAGGCCTTCAAATATCCATTCTCCCAAGGTCGCTCCAGGAGCACAGTGCCTGTCAAAAAAGGGTCTAGAAAGTTGATTTTTGGCCACGTTTTTCCATTTTTCTCAAAATTTAGGCCTCCTCTGGAAAATATGAAGAAATGGGTTTTTAGAGGATACTAAGGGCTTTGCAAAAATGTAAAATTTTCTTAAAATGGGTGCTTGAGGAAAAATAGTAGTGCCAAGGCGTTGCGCTCCTAGAACTGTTGATTTTATGAATTAGGCATCAAAATTTGCAAAAAAACAAAATTGATCACAATTTCCTCAAATTTGTTCAAGAGCTGTAAAATAAGGCATGCTAAGCCCTCATATATGATTCAAAAATCATCTCTAAGTTTCCTTCATCATTTTGGTCATTTTGGGCTTCTTTGAGCTTGTTTTCACGTTGCTTGACTTTGACATTACAAATCAAGTTTTGAGCTTGGTAATAATGTGCCATGTGCCTTAGTAGCTGATTGTCTCTATTGGCTTTCTCTAGAAGCTTCTCCAAATGTTCATTGACCCAATTTAGCCAATACTCTTTGTCTTTACTCACCTCTAAAGCAATTTTGTCCTCTAGGTCTAGCTCTTCATTCAGTAAAATGTGTTCTTCTTCTTCTTGTAATGCCTTTTTAAGCCCTTTAGTTATTGGCCTTTTTCTATTGCATTTCCCTTGTGTTACTTCAGGCTCATTTGTCTCCATTACTGCTTTTCCCTTGTCGGCCTACTACAATAGTTTGGTTTTCTCTTTCTCCATGATCAATTGTTTTTCTTTCAATTGACTATTTTCCTATTCTAGGAATGAGATGGTGTATCTTGCTTTTGCCATGTTGACTATGAGTTCCTTGATCTGATAATCTTTATCTATAAGCATATGCTGCATGCTAGAAGTCTCATCTTCTACCTCTAAGTCAGACAAATCAAACCCATGCTCAACCATGTCCTTATACTGCACTGATGGTCCCTGTTTTGTTGATGTAGAAGGCTTGGCCGCTTTCTCACCATGAGAAGCAAACACAAGCCTCTTTCCTCTCTTCTACATCCTAGTCACCTCAGGTTTAGCTTCTTTAAGAACCTCCTATGATATTTTTGATAACCCTAATTTTGTAGGTTTTGCTGATGTGTCTTGGTGAAGTAATCTCATTTCATTTTTGAAACCCTAGATGATAGGAAAGGGGAAAAAACAGTGAGGGATGAGTGAAATGAAATGATGGGTAGGTGGAGTGGAAAAATGGTAAAGGAAATTCTAGGAGATGGATATGGAAAGTGAGCAACTTATGAAAATGAAATGAGATGGAATGAAGGAAAGGAGTATTTGTAAGAAATTAAAAGCAATTTTTTTAGGAAAACTGTCCAAATTCTTTAGGAATGAGCCAGGGTTTCACTTTTAGTGAAGTAACTTAATGTTTTGAGGTTGGTTTAGTGGTTCATATAACATATTGAACATGTGTAGAGGTTTAGGAGGATATTTTACATGTTTAACATATGAAAACTAGACTAGCCATCATCAACCCTATCATCATTTCATGGAAATTCACTAAAAACCCTAAATGAAGAAATCTTTGGCTTGAACTCATC
The DNA here is from genome assembly GCA_000404065.3 of Pinus taeda. NCBI lineage: Eukaryota > Viridiplantae > Streptophyta > Pinopsida > Pinales > Pinaceae > Pinus > Pinus taeda. Next base: position 16,109 of record APFE030936539.1, on the reverse strand, counting down.
TTGCAAGATAAAAATTTGATTAATATGGTGTACTTACTTGTGGATGAGGTTAGGATTGCAAGAAAACAAGTGATCAATCTTAAAAATTAAATTTGGGTGAGTTTCGGGCAAATTTGAGGTACTCTGGCCCAAGCGTAGCGTAGTATTCCTTAGTGCATCGCTGGCCTCCCAAGTGCAACGCAGTGTCTCGGAGCACAACACCATCTTCCAAACCACTTTTGGAGGATTTAAAGTTCTCCAAATGTTTGACTTGATAGCTTGTTGGAAAGCTCTTGAAATCTGCTATACGCTAATCTCCTCACGCATGTAATTTGGACACTCCATCATGGAGAAAAATCGATTTTCCCAAGGTCACTCCAAAAACCCAAGGTGTCTCTGACAAAACTGTAGTGCCAACATGTAGAGAACTTTTGGATGCTTTCCAATAATCCAAATCATGATATGAATGTACCATTGGAAAGCTTAGGATGTCTGCTACATAATAGAGTCATTAAGTACTATGAAAACCTACTCCAAAATCCTGACAAACTGTCTTGAAGTCAAGTTTTCTAGAAGTGAAACAACTCTCCCGTAGCAAGTGTAGTTTAGGAATTTCTTTCAAATCATAATACTTGTGCATAAACTGAAGGGGGATTTAATTCCTTGTCCTGTCATTGACAAAAACCTCTTTCACTTTTGTAAAATTATTCTCGATTTGGTCACAAGCATATTTTTAAGAAAAAATGTGCCTATGAGGAATGATGAGACAAGGTAGTGTATTGCAACATTGTCTTATTTGAAATTACCTTTAACTTTATTTTTCTTTACCTAAGCTGTTAACTCCCTTTAACCACTTAATTACATGATGGACTTGTTTTGCTTTGACATATGGTATCATGAAGACACATGGAGTGAAACCCTAGACAATGACCTAAAATGAGGAATTTAACCATTTTATGACCCAAGACACTTAAATGAAGATATGATAACTCGAAGAAGACAATGACCATGATGAGTGATGGAGACCATGAGTAAGTGAAGGGAGAAGTGGTGACCTAGACACAACAATCAGTGACCAAAATTTTATTTGAATATTCACTGAAATGACAAAAATTTGACTTGACACCCTAAAAACACCTTGTAAGAGCATATTTGATCACTGGTGTCACGCTGAACTCGCTGAAACTAACACCGTGCATAAGGTAGTCGTCCATCTCATCGGATGGCAGCAACAATGTGCTAGAAGAGTGTGTATCTTGTCAAACGTGCATGCTGCTATTGATTACATGCAAGCATGGATGATGAGATACAAAGGAGCCTCACTTCACTTTCCTAAGATGATGAAGCCTAGAGCAGTCGAGCTAAAGGCACTTATGCAGAGTTAGATCCGTAACTATAAAGAGATCTCGCAACTCATGACTATTTTATAGGCTTCCCTCGCACGTGTATTCAAGAGTATGGATGTTGTGGTGTGCGCACATGCGATCCCATCTATTGGGACTCTCACCCAGGCGAAGACAAAGGCATAGGTATGACTAGACTTTGACTCGTACTTTGACGAGTTGATGAGCATTGCCACCAACCCAGACTTGCCAATCAACATAGACATCATGCACAAGTATGTTGCTGGTCCGGCCACGTTGAAGACAATGATGCGCATGCTTTCAGATGAGTTGGACAAAGCAGCCTGAGCAGTGTACCCGGATGCTATGTAGGCAAGAGTCAGGTTCCAAAAATATGTCACCTTGGAGTACACAGACACCATCACAGATTACTGATCTTAGTATCAATTTGCTACTATTGATGGTCGTGAGGATGTTGAAGAGTTGGACTTCCCATGGTTGTTTGAGTCATAGTGATGTCTTTCATGGCTTGCTCAAGCCATTTTGTCTCCCATGGGTATATGTGCATTGTAATGTAACATCTTGTCAAGGGTAAGTTCAAGTGTCAATAGTTAGATGTAACAGTCATAGTGTAGATGAAGAGTCATGAGGGTAAATGAACTGTCACAAAGGGGAATATCAAGGGCCACCCCACCCTTTGCTATAAATAGTCACTGATAACTCATTGTGAAGGATTTTGTGCAGCTAAGCTTCTATAGGACTATCTTAGAGAAAGCTTGGACAATATTGTAATGCTCCTTGGCTTCTCCACTGTGCAAAGCTAGTATATCTATCTGGAGGAGCAGGCAGTTGTGGCTGTAACGTTCCACTATTGGAACTGGAAGGTGTACATGGATGTATTGTATGACTGGAACTTAAACTTATTAATATAACAAATCCAACTCGTTTTCATGCACATGTTGTTATTGTAGTTGGAATATTCTAGTTGTTGTAGCAATGTATGTTATTTAACTTACACATTTGTGTATGAACTATTTTGTATGCAATTGTATGAATCTTGTTGCAGATGTGTTTTTGGTTTGAACATCACTTTGGGTTGCTCACTATCTTTCTTTCCAATCGGTGTTGCATCTTTGCTCATGTGCTCCCTTCCAAGCCAAGTACTATTATAGGTTTCCAAGGGGCGCACTCACCTCACTTCTCCTATGTTAGAACCTCTCATGCACCTTCCTTGGCTCGCTGCAGCTGTCACACCCTTGCTACCAACAAAGACATACTACTTGCCTCTGTGCGAAATCACAGTCAACGCATTACCATACGACCCACTGTTGGGACTCCTACATCAAATGATTTGATGTATAATTGGGACTTCTTACCGGGGAGATCCCCTTGACATGTTGGCGAGTCCAACACCATCAACATATTGATATAATAAGCATGTGTTACTTCTCTATGTCGAGATGGATTTTATGGTTATGGTAATATGCATGAATGTATGTATGTATTGAATTTTGAGCTATTAATGTTGTTATATGAATTATTCAACCATTGTCCTCTAGACTAAAAGAGGTTTCATGTGAAGCATTTGTTAATATTGCTATAATATGCATGATTCCGTAAAATGTAAATGAAAAAAAAAATCATAATAGATATTGTGCCATGTCTCTGAATTGAGATTCCATGTTGCATAAACCACATGACAATAAGGGTTATGTTATAACCCTGGACTGAACTTGGTTCTGCATAAAATGGTTAAAATATATTATAATATCACATAAGTGAATAATAGATGAACATAAGGCAATGTTGCAGGCCATGGTAAAATCTATGATGAACAATTCGCAAATAACCTTGTTACACTATAGAATGTCTGTGCAACAAGGTTTGTATTCGCTTACATCCATTTATTTGCTTGAGTTACAAGGATTTTGTTTTTTTGTTTTTGTTTTTTTGTTTTTTTTGTTTTTGTTTTTTTGTTTTTTTGTTTTTTGTTTTTTTTGTTTTTGTTTTTGTTTTTTTTGTTTTTGTTTTTGTTTTTGTTTTTGTGTTTTTGTTTTTTGTTTTTGTTTTTGTTTTTGTTTTTGTTTTTGTTTTTGTTTTTGTTTTTTTTTTTTTTGCAACAAACATTACATTAACATTGAGGGTTGTTTCCCTTGGGGCTAAATTATCCCATCAACTTTATCTTAATGACCTTCATACTTTCATTCTTAGCAGACTGGATATATTTTATTGGTATCCTAGTATTGTTTGTGAGGCACCAAATGGTTTCGCGCAGTGCCACGGAGCTTCTTATAGGTGGAATATCACTTCGAGTAATGGTGACATGTGGCAAGCGAGGTGGAGACCTCTTGGGAGATCACACCAAGATAGTGGTAGTTAAGGGACATAGGAATACCTATGTTGACATGCATTGGATTCCATGTCCAAGAATAGGGAACGCAAGCGATCCAAGAACTCTTTCGATTTGGATTTTTCCAATATTAGAAGGAGGAGCACCATGGAGCGCCTTAAAAAAACATTGACATTGAAATGGATACTTGATGTCGATCTAGAGGTTTTTCATACCTCTGAGACATATCCATGTTCAAAAATACTAGCCCGAGGGAGTCTATGGAGTAGCAGAGCTTGTTCTTGGGGAAATCAAAGAGATCCCCATATGATATGTCACATGAGATAGGGTCGTAGTGAATTAGTTAAGCCATGGTAGAGAATGAGAAAGAAAAACTTGTTCTGTTGCATAGGGGTGAAGGCCTGAACTTATAAGAAAAAAGTGGGAAACCTTATCCTTTTGTAGAAGCCCTAACCATGAAGGTCTTTATTGGCACGATCGATTCCTCCCTTGCGCAATTGTTTAACAAGAGTGTTGACATGGATCAAAGGTGGGAGCCTAAAAGTGTTGCCATAGAATGTTTCTAAGGGATGAAGCAGAGGAGGACTGAGTGAAAGGAAATGGGATGATGCAACACAATGACATGCACCCGACAATATTGTTATGGGCTGGAAGATTGGTCCACAACCACATAGCCCTGATGCCTACCCTGAAAGCATAGGAAGGAGGTGTAAGTGAGAAAATCAGGTAAAGCCTAGCGGGATGCAACAAGGATTTTATGAGGTTGGGCCCACACCATTTCTATAATGCTATTGGTTAGATACTGGCCCACTTTCCAGGTCATCCCAACAAATCTCACCTGGAAGTTAAAAGTAGAAGCCATCTATAAAGCACCAGGAGATAAGCTAGTGGGATGATGTAAGTCATGCCACGAGGCGGTACACACCTATTCAATTATTTGATAAGGGTCCCACCAGCCATGTCGGCCTGATGCCATGACCCAGGAAGAGATTAAGGGGATAGGAAATTCCATGTGCCATGATGGGGGCGAGTGTGATCACGTGGGAGTGATCGTAGAAACAACGATTGGTGGCCAGGCTTGGCCCTATGAGAGGGAGGTAATAGGGGGTTGGTTTCCATGTAATATTGATGTAGATAGGTTAGCAGGTAGCGAAGCGCGTAGTTTGGGAACTACTAAGAGAGGGTGAGCTAGGTGACGTGTCTAGAGGGACCCACCCAGAAGGAGTTTTACTAATATGGAGAGAGGAGAAATTTGGGTTTTTGATGGGAATAACGAATGAATATGTGTGTGTGTGTGTGTGTGTGTGTGTGTTTATATATATAGGCATGGAACTATTAATGCACAATTAATAATAATAATAATAATAATAATAAAACCCATTACTCTAAAGCTAAATCAAGGGCCGAGTGGCGTTACAGATTGGTATCAAAGCATTCAGGTTAAATGATTGGACTAGATGGGATTTGTCATATGCAAGTGATGATATTGAAAATTGACTATTTAAATGCTTAGGTGTTAAAAGCTGGTATGAATTATGGATTTATGCTTTGCTGGTAAACTTATGCTAGTGTGAACTATTTGGTTGATAATGGTTCAGTGAGAGCAAGATCATGGCCATAAATTTGTCGTTGATTGTTAATGATCATGATAAGGGATTGAATGATTGATGCATATGATTTATAAATGTGTTTTCACACTAACATGGTTGTTTTTTCACAACATAAACCCCATGGAAGAACCATGAACACAAACTCATGGTCATGATTATTTATTTATTTATTATGTTTTAATGTCCAACATGTCACATACATCATAACATAGATAAGTTATAAAAATGTGGACTAGAATGGCTGAGTATAGTTTTGATCAATCACACCATGGAAGTCATAGGGCTAGAGCTAATGAAGAAGAGAGATCAGTTGGTGAAGGGGGAAGGAATTTCTCCCCAGATTAAATAGACACCCTGAGAAGCCTAACGACTGAGTTGAGAATATTTAAGGCCAATAATTATAGGTTGGTAAGAGCCCAAGAATGGAAAGTGGAGATAAATGTAGTTATCCTACTGAGTCTCTCGAATTAGTAAAGGCAAAGATAACTAGAGATGACGGCTAGTCATAGAGACAGGAAAAGCCTTCATGAGTCAAAAGAAAACACAAATGTAGAAGATGGCGGTAGGACTAGAAAGAGGCACAAGCAAGGAAGTTAGGACATTGTGTTATGATATGTACCTTTGAGCACTCCAAGGGGAGGAAACGAGACACAGGTGAATTATTCTAGCAAAACATCTAGTTCTACTGCTCAGAGGCACCACCATTCTCGCCATTACCATCATCATCATTCAGGAAGCAAAGGAAATTATCACATTTCTAAAGAGTTTAATAAGGATAAGGCACCTACATTTGATGGGGATATGAAGAAAGCAGAGGATGCAAAATCTTAACTATTGGGAATGAAGAAATTTTTCAGAATACATGACTATTATGAGAATATGAAAGCTAGAGTCACCACCTATAGCCTAAAGGGAAAAGAAGATATATGGTGGGAGGATTTGAAGAATTTTGGAGGTATTGTTGAGAGAGAATTGACATGGGAAGAGTTTGAAAAACTCTTTAGAGAGAAATACTTGTCTGAACGTTATTATGATAGTAAGGCAAGAGAGTTCTACGAACACAAAATGGGTCAGTTAACCAATGATGAGTATGTCACGGAGTTTTTAGAACTATTGAGCTATGTGTCATATCTCATGGATGAAAAATCCAAAATTCATAGACTCGTCAATGAATTTCCTATGGCATTGAGGGATAAAATTGAGTTGTTCGAATCCCAAACCCTAAAAGGTGCTATCAAGTAGCACATTGCTATGAACAAGAAAAATCTAGGTCTGATATTACAAGTAATTTGTGGGCTAAAGGCAGTGATAGACATAAGAAGGATTAGCGCAAGAAAAGATTAGAAAGGATTAAGGTAAGCACCCAACTCATGAAAAATAGTTCGAGTAGAGAGCCAATGTCGCTGATAAGAAAAATGTGCAACAAATAGGGTCAACACAACCCAAGTTCAAATTTTGAAGGTCGCTCAAGTGTTGGAATTGTGGTTGGAACCACAGGAGGAGTGAATGTCCACATCAACCAAATGTCAGACCAAATATTTACAATGCTTAGGAGGCAAGCATGATGGGTGAGGTAGCTTGGAGTATGCCCAGCATTTATGCAATACTGGACCACCACAAAGCAAATCACCAAGCATCCACCATTGAGATGGAAGGTTAGCTACAAGAGAAACTCATTTCTATCTTAATTGATCCAAGTTATAATTATATCTATGTCAGCCTAGAGAATTTTGAGAAATGTGGGTTAGGCAAGTAGTGGCATGAAGAACCTTGGTTGATTCAGTTGGAAAATAGGACAAAGAGAAGAATCAACCATTGGGTAAGGTCATGTGTTTTCAAGCTCAATGACATGCCCACAAAAACCCATTTGGATGTATTACCATTGGGCATATATGGCATATTGTTGGGCATCGAGTGGTTGTATTTTCATTGGACCAAGGTAGATTGCTATGAAAAATCAATTGAATGTATGGATGAGCAAGAAGCAAAAAGAGTGTTGTAGGGAAGGAAAAATCCCATTTCAGTAAGGTTGATCTCTATTATGAAAGTTAAACACAATAGAAGAAAGGGATGCCACTATTTGCAATACAAATTTCTAAATATGAGAAAGATGCTAGAGAAATAGAAGATGAGGAAGATGAGTTTCTACATAAGTACCTTATTTTACATCAGTATGTAGATGTATTTCGATTAGAGGTTCCTAGATTTCCTCCTGACAGAGATATAGATTTCTCTATTGAGATGGTACTTATAGTAGCACCAACATTTAAGGCTCCATATAGGATGAGCACCCCAAAATTGGTTGAGCTGAAACTGTAGCTAAAGGGAATGCTTGACAAAGGTTACATAAGGCCAAGTTTTTCCCATGGGGTGTACCGGTATTGTTTATAAAGAAGAAAGATGGAACCCTTAGATTATGCATTGATTACAGGAAGCTGAAAAAGTTTACCCTCAAGAATAGGTACCTGTTACCAAGGATTGATGGTCTCTTTAATCAACTGAGGGGAGAAATAACTTTATCTAAGATTGACTTGATGTCAAGATACCATCAAGTAAGAAACAAGGAGGAAGACATTCATAAAACTGATTTTAGGACAAGATATGGTCACGATGAGTTCATAGTGGTACCCTTCGGGCTTACCAATTTCCCTGCCACGTTCATGTGTCTAATGAACAATGTGTTAAGTCCATATTTGGAAAAATTTGTAATTTTATTTGTTGATGACATATTGGTGTATTCAAAGATGGGAGAAGAGCACGATAAAAATTTGGTTGCAGTGTTACGATCATTGAGAGAGAATAAGCTCTATACAAACCTTAGCAAGTGTGACTTCTTCTAGTCACAGATACATTATTTGGGACATATCATTTAAAAGGAAGGAATTTTAGTTGACCCTGAAAATATCAAAGCCATAATGGAGTGGCCAACTCCAAAGAATGTGGATGAAATTAGATCATTCATGGAACTGGAAGGATATTACAGGAGATTTATCTGGAATTTCTCCAAGGTAGGCCATCCCATTACAATTTTCAACATAAAAGGAAAAGGATTTGAGTGGATTGCACAATGTGTGAAAAGATTTGAGCATTTAAAATAGTTTCTATGATGTATGAGAATATTACCCCAAGTCAAAATGTACTTTGAATAGGCCATGGGTCCTTGATTTACCAAGGGAGTTGGCTCCCTAAGTGTGGAATTATTTACTCTATTGTATTTTTATATGCTTATTAGATAATTGAACATAAATAAGTAAAGTGAGAAATTGATGTAATCAGATGTTCTAAAAAAATAGAGATCTCAAGAGTATTTTGGAGAGTTGAGAATTAGTTGGAATTATGAGAAGATTTAGTGGAATTAGATTCCAAAAATAGCGACTTGTTTATGGATTTCTGGATCTAAACCTAAATCAGTGCAACATTCTATTTTGTAAACTATGTAATTAAATTTACAATGGAGTGGATAGGCAGAAAGTGTGTGCGTAATAGGAATGGGTGTGTGTATAGGGAGAAGAGAGGATTAAGGGTAGAGAGTGGCCATAAGGCTAGAGAGGGCCAAATAATTATGTTTTAGACAGGCCTGTTGTTTCTTTTTTAATTATATATATATATATATATATATATATATATACTATATATTATATATATATATATATATATATTATAAAGGAAGAACACTCTATTTCGAGTGTATCCCAGGAATGAATTCTTGTTTATTATGAATGTTGAGCATTGTTTATATATCCATGTATTGCAGGTGTGTTGAAGCTTAGGAGGGACTCATACAATTCATTTACATTATTCATAGGATCATAGGACTGTGCTACATGAAGAGTACAATTGAGAAGGCTTGTGGAAGGATCAGATTAGTGTTGTGTGCATAATACAGTCGAGAAGGACTGTGGGAGGACTGAAGTAATGTTATGTGCATAATCTAGAGGGAGTAAGTTGGAGTGCAATTGGAGTATGAAAGGGAAGCATGTGTCAGACCCGAAGGGAGAGTCAAACACATAGCCAAGATGAGCCAATACTTAGTGTGATTGGCATTAATAGTGCCAGAACCAACAACAAATGGCACCGAGTGATAGAATGAAAGCATCAGGCCACGTCATCCTAGAGAGCATATCCCTAAATAATTGTTTGGAATCCCAATTCTATATGACTAAGACACACCAACTAATTGCATCAGGAGATAACACTTGGGAGAGGGAGAGACAGAGAAGGGAGTGTCAAACGACTAAGCATCGGGTGGACATGGCAAGTCAAGTGGAATGTGATAAGGTTCCAAGCCTTCAAGCATTAGAATCTACGCAAGTCCTGGATCTATGCAAGCCTTCGTATATATTTTACAAGTAGAAGCATGGACAGCGGGGGGACCCCTCCTAGGGACTTATACTTGGTGGCATTGTTGAATCACCTTTTAATAAAAGGTTGGCTACGAAGAGTAGGCCTACATGGCGAGGTGGACCCCACTTAAGAGGCATACCTCGGTGACTCTACATGAGCCTTCATATAAGTTTAAATCACAGAGGAGTGGCAAAAGGGTCCCGCCCAGTGGGCCTAGTGACCTTTCAAAACATTTCAAACCTTGCACCGAGTTGATGAGAGCATGCCAAAAGACATAATGTTGGTTCAACTAAACATCAATATAATGTGGGATAGGGAACCCATCCGAGAGTTTGAATACCCAACAAGTTTCATTTATTGAGTATTTTTGCAATGTCAGTTGGATCAGAGCGGGTGGAGCCCACCCGACCATATAATGATGGAGCACCAAGGCTATGTGTTGGGATGAAAAGGTTGGGACACATCGATTTAGTGCTTAGTTGTAATGCTTGATTCCAGGATCAATGAAAGAATAAGGAGCTTGGTTCCAGGGGCTACCGTAAGGGCTTTCACTAGAAAGGGAAACTAAGGTACGCATAGGGAAAGAAAGGTTGTGAATGGATTAGTGTTGGAGAATAGTCGTATTTTGGACAATGTTTCAGAGGCAAGTCTAGCAGTGAAATAGGGTCGTGAAGGTTCTTATCTAGAGAAGAAAGGGTATGACACCCTTCTAAATTCCTCCCACTGTGATTAAATTTTATAAATGGATTTATGTCTTGAGGGCCAGAAGAAGCGCCATTTTTAGCCATAAAATTAGGCCTAGTGGGTTTAGCATAAACCTTCTCTTAGATATGAGTCTAGGTTTGCATCAAGTGGTATCAGAGCATCAATTTTGATGCTTGATTGAGATATTGAATAATGAATCGTAACCAACTGAGGCTTAAACTTCTAAGAGGACAAGTGTTATTCGAAATTTCAGAAATAGGAGTGGATCTGGTTGAGTTAAATTTTATTTATTTAATTTATTTATTTATTTATTTATATTTATTTATTTTTTTTTTTTTTTTTAAATTTTTAATTTGAATTAATAATTGAGAATGAAGTGCTTTGAAGACAGAGAGGATGATTACTTATGAAGAAGTAGAGAAGAATTGTCCTGAGAGGCAGAGAAACCTATTTTAAGAATAGAGGAGTAGGGACAACAAATCCATAGCATTGATTGAGGAATTCTTGGTATAGGTATGAAGTTGTTTGTAAGTAATAGATTGAGAGAAGTAGCATCCATATAAAAGCATAACTTTTGGAAGGATAAATTGTATCAGAACCCAAAAAAAACAAATGAATTGTAGGAGGTGAAGACAGTGAAAGGAGGAAGTGACAAAGAGGAAATTGCAGCAACTAGACAACTAGGAAAGCTAAAGGGGAAGTGTTATCAGAGAAAGAGAACAAGAAAGAGGTTATACTGCAGAAAAAAACATGAGAAGAAGGAAAACTTCCAAGAAGAAACAATTGGGTAGACGTTTTTACAGGCAGTTCCACAATAATTGTGGGTAGAATTTCCTAGAGAAATAGAGAAAACATTTCTAGAAAAGGGACCAGGAATACCAAAAGGATGATCTTAAGAGGAAGCTTAATTAAGTATTGATAGTAGGTGCAGGACTTGCTACAGGAAAGAGAGAGAGAGGACGCTTGTTGCAGCTCATAAGAAGTGGACAAGGAGTGTTAACAAAAAGAGGAAAGCATGGGCATTGAAGGCTATGATAAGGGTTCAAAGAGTTAAATTATGAAACTATGGTAAAATTCCACTTTGGAAATCTTGATTCATGGAGATGATGATTGCATTGAATTCCTCTTTGCGATAAGACCAAAATCGACCTAAATATCATCAAGTTTAGACAAGGGAAAGTGTACTTATGAAGAAAATCCCACATATGCACATTTGGATAGGCAAGCTCTAATGGTAAATTGGTCACCCATAGAAGCCTATAAATACAAGTGACCTCAAGCTCATTTTGGCATCACTAAGTTGTAAGTGTTTGTATCATCAACTTTGTTCTAGCCATGAAATATGGTGGAGAAGCTAGAATACAAGTATTCTCCAATACCCATAAATAGTTTTTGGAAATTCCACCTAGAGATGACTTAGTTAAAATAATTAATGTTTTTTTAATGGTACCTAAGTCTAAAATTTAGAAAACTGAATAATTAAAGGGTATTAATTAATTCATGGTGAGAATCTTCTTGAAGAAAACATGGATCGAGTTCTAGTTAATCTTAGCTTATCTTTTAATCTTGTTCGTTGATGTCTCAACGAGATATTATAGGAAGAAATTGTTGGAATTATGATACAGGAGTTGTCCTTAATGGCAACTCACTCAGATGACAGTTCACAGTGCAGCAGGTTAATAGCAAAGGATTACATATCAGACTCGAAAGAATGAAGAAAGAGAGGTATATGCAGGTTCACTTTTTCCAAGAAGTGTATACACGTAGGTTAACAAAACAAAAGAAGCATATAATGTATACACAAACTTTCACAGGAGGAAAAGCGCATACATGTTGGAAAACCAAGTTTTTGGTCCGAGGTATTTGGTCCAAGGTATTTTTATCCAAGGTATTGACCCTAGGTATTTGGTCCAAGGTATTGGTCCTAAGTAATTTTGGTCAAAGGTATTGAGAAAGGCCTAAGAGTATATAAGGAGGAGAAGATCATTAGGCTTTGTGTGCAAGTTGAATATGTTATGAAGTATGCATGTTATGAGCTTATGATGCTTTGCTTAATCTGAACTAAGGATGAACCTTAGTGGTTGATGAGGGATAAGATCTAATGATGGATCAATATCTTAAGGCCTGAAATGAATTATCAATATGTGGTTTGATCATGTGTAGTCTAGATTTGAATTATTGATGCATGTTTTATTCTATAAATGTTATGATCTGGGTATGACTAAAGTCTGGAATAGCTGCAAAGTTATGAGTTAATATTTGCAGATATGTACACTGGTTGGCTTTGATAAAAGCGCGTACACATGATGGTTTGGCACATTTAAGTAGCATATACATTATGAATTATGATATTTGAAGTTGCAGTTGGATCTGGCTGTTGTTGGAGAGTTCTGGGTTCTGCTCTGTGTTCTGGTGACTATGTTTTGATGACAGTATTCTAAATGTTCAGATTGATTGATTGTGATTTTCTTCAGTAACGATGGGCTTTCAGTGATTCAACTGTAGGTGATTCAGAGATTGATGATTGAGTTTCAAGCATATGTATTTGATGATTGTATTGCAATGGTAATTGATTTTGAGCTTAAATGTTGTTGATGGGTCCAGTATGCAAATTGGATGAAATGTGGCCTTTAGATTGTGCTGTTGTGTTCTAGGAGTATCTAATCTAAAAATTTATGAAACATGGTCCCTGGAGGGATAAAGAAGGTCGTATCCTTCTGTAGGTTGGTGCCTACATACTAGTAAACATATCGGCTAGTACAACAGCGAGGGGGTTGTAGCTCCCTTCGAGTAGAAGACGGAGAATGAGAGAAGGTTGTAGCCTTTTGTAGGTGGGTACCTGCATAATGGTATGAGTCTACACTAGTACAAGATTGTAAACAGTTTTTTCTTATATTAAAAGAAGATAACAACAAGTGGTTTTTGTCCCGCATTGGGTTTCCACCTTAAATCTTGGTGTTCATGTGTGTTTCTTATGTGTGATGGTTGGTTATGATATTACTGCACATGGTTACTATTTATATGGTTAATGAAGTATTGATACACTGATTAAAGATCAACATATGATGAATTAACTGAATCATAAGTTTGTTGGATATACGTTGGTTGCCTTAAAATACAGATGTGTGTACACGCGAGTTACCTTCATTGAAGTAGCATATATAATATTGAGAATGAAAATAAAAATATTGTTGAATTGACTAATACTGATT
>APFE030936536.1:189452-201415 GCA_000404065.3 Pinus taeda | reverse complement strand
ATGAGTTAAAAGATGTTTTAATGAATGGAAATTAAGAGATTGGTTTAATGAATAGTAATTAAAAGATTGGTTAAAGATAATTTTGAACACAACGGTCCAAGAAAGCAAGAATAAAACTTAGGAATTCCCTAGTTATTATATACTTGCGCGCATGATGAATGAAGAATGAGAGAGGGGTGCCTAATGGATGAAGAATGAGAGGGATCAGTGATCATTATATACTCTAGCCCGTGATCAATGAAGAATGAGAGGGGCGAGCTTGATTAATGAAGAAGGAGAGGAGGAAATTCACGAACGAAGAGGAGGTGATCGAAAATAGCAACAGGCCAATCTGAGTGGATTATTCATGGAGAGGGTAATTTTTTTTTCCCTTGAATTTGTTTGTCTATCTCTCTATTTATTCAACTTGTTAACCAAGGAGAGGTAGTAGGCGATTGCATAATTTTATGTAACCTCGCAATTTTTTTCTCTGTTGAATCTACATCTTAAGCATGGGTGTTCTTTCTCTCTCAAGAAATTTGATGTAAAGTTGTCCGTGTCTTATGGAGCACTCCATCAATGTCTTGTGTAGTGTTGTGGTAAATGTTTGTTTTGTGTCCTGTGAAAATGTTCATTTTGTGTTCCTGTTAATAGAGAGAGAAAATTTAAGCTGAGGATAATATGCACTGGTGGTTGAAGGTCCAACTTGATCAACAAATAATGAATTCTTGAGAAATACTCAACCCTTTTTGTTGATTGTGAAGACTAGCATTGTATCCCATCCATGTCATCATGTTGTTTCCTAGAAACCCTAACAACACCTCAAACAAATCCAAAATTTTAATAAACAACGAACCAACATCAAGGCTCTCTAGAAGACAATGAAGTTTTGCCATTTCAGGAAAGGACCACTGAACATGACTTACAAAGAACCAATAAGCTTAACCCACACCCCAACACCAACAAGGTAAGACTTCCAAATATTTTTTTGGATTTCCAAGTAATCTATTATATAATTGAGACATAAACACTACCACGAACCCAAAAGCCTTTGGAGGATGATGAATAGAATGATGATTGAAAGTGTAAGGTGATGAAATTAACTCAAGTCCAATTCTCAAAGAAAGAATCTCCATAGTCATATTGAATTCAAGTCGCTCCCACCAAATATGAACTCAATTCTTGTGCTTCATTTTGTAGATGAGAGGAAATATTTCAACACACATAATAAGGTGCATGGGACACCTACAGGAAACTTTTTAAGGCCGACGTTAGAAAATAATACATCTCTAGATCCCAATACCACTTAGCCTTTTAACAAGAGTCATAGACCATTTAGAGCAGGTGGAAGATGTTCCATCTCCACTTCAGAACAAATTTCCATATGTATCAAAATATGAATGAAAGTGAATACGTCTTTTAACTCTCCTCATGACTATGGTATATAGACGGTTTTGAAATTTCCTTGATCCAAATATAGTCTTTCTTTGCCCAACATAGAGCCTTTATTTTCCAAAGCGTTTGCCACTGAATTCGACTGTCTGCAAACATGGAAAATATCCATATGCTCAAATTGAGAGGCAACTAAGAGAATCCTTTGGAGAATAAGAGGGAAATCAAAGCTCGACTCCATCATAGCCTTGACCACCTAACGAATTATAATCATTCAATCAATGAAGACTAGAATAATGTTAAAATATTTCTAAAGAAGTTTCTAGACCCTTCCATAAAGAAAGAAACTCCACTTGGTTGTTTGTCGCATGACCAAGACCCCATGAAAATTGTGCCACAATTTTTTCATTGGGGTTGAATAATGCCCCTCTTGCTCCTACCTCCCCCATCTAGGAACACCATTATTAAAATAACAAATATGATGCATTATGTAGGATAGTTGAACTCCATAATGATTAGTTATGCTACACTAGAAGCATTAACATTCTCCACCATGGAAACCATTCCAATTTTACTTGGAAACCTTTTTATTTTCTTTAAAACCAAAGAAAACATGAAATATTGATTACATAACTTAACTAATATATTTCCTTTAATACGAGGTATATAATGCCATTTCCCATTCCTTTTAGCCTTAGAATTTTATTGTTTGTTACATGGTAACCATTTCATACTTTGAGGGTGTTGGTGAAGCTTCTCTTGGATCTACATGTATAAACTTGGCATTGTTTCAATTGTTTTTTGGTGTTTATAATAGACAAATAACTTAACTTGTTCACTTTATTCACATAAGTTAAGAGGAATGTTTTTCCATTTGGGTTTATCTTAGGTGGATGGGAGAAATAATTGTTGTGCTCCGCACCTAGGTTTAACTCTTGCAAGCCACATGTTGAGGTTTGTTATAATGGATTTGTTGTCGAGTCTGATTAGTCCCTAGAGGATGAAAACATGCATGTTCCTTATATGGAATATAAATATATTTCTCATAAGGAGGGGAGGAAAGAAAAAGACATGAGATGTGTTTTGGTTTTTGAATTCCATTACTCACATTATTAATGCTCTCACTTTATGTTGTATTAGACATCACAATGATCAATGTAACAAACTATGATGATGTAAGACAACTGTAAGTAATCAAAATTTGTTTTAATATTGTTGTATATGGAAATATCTCTTAATCGATCAAGTAACCAGTAATTAGCTTGCAACCAGTGCAAACAGGTTTCTGTGATATATTGTATTTTTTTCCATGTTACAAACATTTCGAAGATGATACGTAGGGAAAACCCTAGATTATTAAGGCTATAAGGGAATTTGACAATAAGGATGAAATCCATTAGAGAAATATACTTGATATGAGCTCAAGTACATGTCACTTGTGGGAATCGAACCTACATGGGGAGGATGATAATCATTCCTTGATCCACTTGAAATAAATCCAATTGTATGTTAATGCATTAATTTGATGGTACTTTGGATAAAAAGACCAATGCCAATAAAATCCACCATGACAATAAAGATTGAAAGGGTTGTTTATTATATAATCTCTTCAATAATAGCATTATTTAAATATATGATATGGAATAGTTGTGTATAGGCAAATACCTCCTTTAAAAGTAAACGTTGGTAGGAATAAGAAAATTACCATGGATATTGCCCCATAGAAAAATATTTATTATAATGACGGTAAATAATGAAAACTATAATAATCACAATAATATATACTGAGATGGAAAACATCAATAGATACAAAGTCATATAGCCATATAATGTTGAACATTGTTAAAAGTAAAATATTAAAATTCGTTTGAAGAATAGATATCAATGGTATACAACACCTTGGTATTCTTTTGTAGCAAAAGTTTCTGCTTGGAAATTTATTTAAAATTTTTGAAAATGGATGGAAGATACTTTCATACTTCTCTTCATTTTGGAGATTTAGTTTAAACCACAATTTGTTGTGACTATCCCTCTTTGTTATGTATCTAGATGTTCCAAGATTGGATAAGATGAGAAAAGGTCTCACTCCCACCTATATTTTATGTATCATCCTAATATATACATTTTATCATATCAGATAGTGAAATTTAAAAATTGGTAGCATGATTAGTAAAGGAAATTTATGAAGATGAGAAATCACGATTCACTAAAGCCAAAGCAACTTGACATGTTCCATTTATTCCAATATTATGTTTACATTATGTTAGGAAGAAATCTAATACGTCCACTTCTACTTAAAAGGTTCTAAATAATTCTCATTGTACTTAAATTTATTGCCTTAATATACTTTTTACTTGAACACTTATATATATATATATATATATATTTATAAATTTTAAATAAATTTAAATGTTTGATTATAAATTATTTAAGTTTTATTAATTATTATTATATTTTAGATTATTATTATACATATATTCACTCAGCATTTACTTGAAACAATATTATTATTACATAATATATAATATATATAATATATATATTATATATATTATATAATATATATAATTATAATAATAATATAATAATAATAATATATAATTATAAATAATAAATAATAAATTGTTAATAAATTTGAATTTCCAATTATAATCGTTTTAATTTTTATTAATTTATTATTATATCTATTATATTTATATATAAATTTTAATAAATTTGAATTTTCCAATTACCATTGTTTTAAGTTTATTAATTTATTTTAAATTATACATATATTCCACTCAATAACACGGGCCAGCCTTTGCATCATTAACATTTATTCTCACGGAATCATCGTTATGCACACCCAGAGAACTGAAAAACGCCTGCCAAAAAAGCTACATAAATGAGTTAAAAGATGTTTTAATGAATGACAATTAAAAGATTGGTTTAATGAATAGTAATTAAAAGATTGGTTAATAATAAATTTGAACAAAACGGTCAAAAGCAAGCATAAAACTGAGGCATACCCTAGTCATTATATACTAGCGTGCGTGATTAATAAAGACAGAGAGGGGTGCGCCTGATGAATGAAGGATGAGAGGTATCAGTGATCATTATATACTCAAGCGCATGATGAATGAAGAATGAGAGGGGCGGGCCTGATGAATGAAGAATGAGATGAGGAAATTTACGAAAGAACAGGAGGTGATCAAAAACAACAGCAGGGCGATCTGAGTGGGTTATCCATGGAGGGTAATTTTCAGTTCCCTTGAATTTGTTTGTCTATCTCTCTGTTTATTCAACTCGTTAACCAGGGAAAGGCATTGACTAATTTTATGTAACCTGACAATTTGTTTTCTCTGTTGAATCTGCAGGTTAAGCATGGGTGTTCTTTCTCTCTCAAGCACTCTATCTGATGTAAAGTTGTCTGTGTCTTATGGAGCGCTCCATAAATGTTCTGTGTCAGTTGTATGCATCAATGTCATGTGTAGTCTTGTGGTAAATGTTGGTCCTGCGTAAATGTTTGTTTTGTTTCCTGTAAATGTTTGTTTTGTGTGTTTGTTAATTGAGAGAGAAAGTTCAACCTGAGGAGAATATGCACTGGTGGTCGAAGGGCCGAATTGATCAACAAATAATGCATTCAGAATGAGTGAGTGAGTTGGGAATATTTTCTTGAATTATTTTTAAATTCATTCCTAACCCTTTTTCATCGTTTCCTTTTATGATGAGTTGAATTTTATATACAGGAGCTGGAGCAGGATTTCCCGCGCTTTTGTAGCAGAGAATGAGGAGTTTGTAGCTTTTCTCGTGCTTTTGCAGCAGAGAATGAGGAGTTTGTAGCTTTCTTTCACACCAGTTTGCAGATTAAATAGAAAATCAAAGGTTAGTACAGAATATATGTTTCTTGGTGCAGTTTACGAACATCTGTATGATATATTTCCAGAACACGTATATTGCAGAATAGTTATGCCAATTGAGTTAGTTTTAGTCCTCTGTGTCGGTCTGTGTTCACATAAGTGTTGAGGATGTTCACATGTGAGGTATTAGGTGGTTCTCCATGTAACAAGTCTCTCGAAACCCCCAATTGAGCTCCTCCTCTTCTCATTTCATGCCATATGTCCCATATCCATAAGAGTTGCATAACCGGATGTAGCCGAAGTTGCTTAAACGAGGAGGTTGGAAATATCTGTAAAAGTTGCATAACCAGTAGATATTAAATATTATGCGTGGTTAGATTAAGCATGTTATGAGAAGTTGGTTCATTCAGTTGAGAGGAACCGCCAAAAACTTGCATATAGAGAGGCACCGCCAAAATCCTTACACGGTAGAACCCTATAGAGCCAGATTTACACATTCATGAGAAAGACCCAGCCCTTCATGTTCATTGTCGAATTCAAAAGCAAAAGCTCGAAGAAACCCCAGAAATGCCCGTCGTAGGGTTTAGCAGGAAAGAAATTCCCACTGCATAGCCTACATAGCTACATAGCCTAGGTCATAGATCCAATTTTAGACGCATAACTACATAGCCTAGGTCACAGATCCACATCTATTTTAGATACAGCTCTCTGTTTAATTCAACAATTCAATGAATCTTTTGATTTGTTAAGAAAGAATGGTTAAATTAGTTTTGATGGTGTTTTCTCCCTGGTCTTTTCAATAGAATTCCTGTCAGAGAGTTTGGGTGTCATAGAAATAGAAATTGTACTCTGTTTTGAATATCACAGAAAACTGATTCTGCCGATGCTTGTGATTGTTTGGGATGCGTGTTCCCATTTACATTTCTCCTGAAACATAGTTTTCAAGGGCTTTGAGGATTCCTTCATCTTCTCTGGAGTTGGTTTGTGTTTATTTCTAGTTCTGAGATGAAGGCTAACATATAAGTCATTTAGTATAAAAATATTTAAAATAAAAATACAATAAAAGGTGTACAATTTTATAAAATCTGCATGAGAAACTATTTATAAAACCTGCATAAGAAACTATTTAGCCAAATAGGTCTTTGGTCAGAAATCCAACTCTCGTTGAAAATATTACCTAGCCAAGAGTTGCTCCTTTCATTTTTCCATGCCAACTCCGCCTCCTCCCAGCCATTAACGATTTATTTCTATTTCGTAATAGACTTCTCCTCTTTCAAAGAGTATTACAAACATTCTTTAATTGTAAATTATATATATAAATGTTTATAATGAAATCGAATTATGCTGAGCATGTTCTAATTTTTAGGATCTGTATTCTAGGGTTTCAGGAATTTGTTTGTGTGCCGACTCTGTGAAAAGCAGAGAGAACACAACCAGGTTAGGTACAACTAGGTTAGGTTAGAATCTATAAGGGGATTTAATTTTTGGCATTCAGCTCTTACATCCAGTTAGATAGCCCATAGGTTCCATATTTGCCAGGTTAGTATTATTTCCCTTTCTTGGATATAGTGGGTTTTGGGAATTTGTTTGTGTGGAGTATGTGAAAAGCAGAGAGAACTCAACCTGGGAAATGATCAAGCCTTTAATCCCACTTAACAAGTTAGGTTATAATCTACAAGGGGATTTGATTTTTGGATTTCAGTTCTTACATCCAGTTAGATAGCCCATAGGTTCCATATTTACCAGGTTTAGTATTATTTCCCGTTTTTGGATATAGTGGTCAATAGCTCTTAGATTTAAAATATATACTGATATAAGAGAACGCCCATTTAGGCTGTAGTTCAAATTTTGTTTTGTAATGTTCAATATTGTTATGGCATTTTCTTGAAATATTACTATTTCAATATACCCATAATTCTTTCTTGAAATTACGGGCACTGATTGAGAATAATAACCAAATACATTTGCTCTATGAGAAGATCTTTCTAGAGTTGATGGGTGAAGAGGGTATATATACAAGACAGAACGCACACCATATTTGTTTTCAAAAACTACATTTATACGGTGAGGATACAATTTCTATTATGATTTCTATGGTCATCCAGAGCATCATCCATTTCAATATAGAAAATCTACCCACTGAGTGCATATCTCTCTGTCAATTTCAGTTAGGATGCTCTCTCTCTCAATTTCAGTTAGGATTTTTGGTGTTCGAATTATTTACTTCTTCCTTCGAGCAAGAACCGCTTGAATTTAGTACCCTGAACACTTGTTTTTAGATGTAAAGTAACTTTCAGCATTGGTATCGACAAAAATTTTGTCGCAATTTTTATGTGCGATAGTCCTTCTGATCTGTGCTCGAACTTTTTATGAGGGTGGGAATTCTTACAGTAGGTGGTGGTGCGGCCGTGTTGCTCTATATTGTGCAGGCACGATATTGCTCTTAGTCGCATTATCTCATTCTACAAATGTAGAGTTTTATCCTGTCCTTACATTGTGTGAGGGTGATCTTGGGAATCTTTGAAGATATACGCATTTTAACTAATTCCTTTGGCGTACTCTTCTTTTTAGGGCTTTGATGTAGTCCTCTTCACTATCTCCAGTGCGTGTGATAAACATTGCTTCTACATAATTTAGCAGAACTTAGGTCATCACGTTTTCCCTTCTATCTTACTTTCATATTCCCCTTGTATTCCAGTAATTGCCATTGTCTCTATTGCACCATTTCTCTGCTATTGTTATTGCTTTGACAACATGCTCCCATTTACCCTGACTCTTCAGCAATGATGTGATAACTCTATCATAAAGTGTATTGATGATGGCAATTTCACTAAGCTTTGATGCATGTTTGCTTAGTTCCCAACAATGGTGGGTAATAAACAAAAGAACCTAGCGACCATTGTCTTTCATCGTAGCATTAGTATGGTGAGTTGAATCCTTTAAATGAAACCTTTAGCATATAATCACCGTGACCATTGGTATATTTTTCAATGTGTCAATATTAACATATAGTTTTGAGGGATCTTGTTATATCTCTTGCGTTGTTTACTTCATGTGCTATTGCACTGTTGGTTCTTTAAATCTACATTAAATAATATATACACCCTTTGCACAATTTCTTTAATTACTATCAATAAAACTTTTGGTGGGACCTCATGCCTTTTGTATTGGGAATGAAATTTCATATTAACTCCAATTTGGTGGCGCGATGGAAGGTAAATCAACATCTAGAGATCACAATTTGATTGTGCGAATAGAATCTAGCAGGAGCAGGCATTTTAGCAGTAAGATAGTCTGATTTTCTCCTTTATCGTGCGCTAATGTGACTATATTGGTGCACTAGTGGTTTTATCGCACTGTAGCATCCTATATCCAATGCATTTCTAAAAACAACACCTGTTTTGCATTGATACTCATCGCCTGATACAACATCTTTTCTGCATCGATACTCATCACCTGTTCATCCATGTGTTTCGAAGTTTAGCAGCCCACAGTATAACTGGTTATGAGATGAACCCTTCAGTCTGGTTGAAAGCCCACACTATAATTGGTTATTAGATGAATCCTTCAGTCCTGCGCATGCCCAGTCCCACCAGATGATCGTATGCAATCTGAACGTCATGATGATGAGATAAGACAATCATACGACTTGACAGAAACCTCCTAAAACCGGTTTCACGCCGCAACAAACTCTTAGATAATCAATTATTCCTTTTTCCTCTCTTTGTTGTTAACAATTACGTAGTTTTATTAATTATATAGGAACATATTTTCTGTTTCAACGTTTATTCTTTTATCAAAGTTTCCATTGCACCATTTATTTTTGCGAAGAGAAATATATTTACCAGAAATGCGTTATAGATTTAGAATTTCAAAAATAAAATAACAGATTGATTTAGAATTTTAAAATAAAAATATACATTTTGATATATCATATAATTTTATTTTAGGAATGGTCTATTCTTATTTTATTTTAAAACACTAATGGTTTAAAATTTATTATTAAATAATTTTATTAATGAAAGTATATTTATTATGTATTAATAATTTTTAATAAATATATTATTACTTTTGATTAGTAATTGCTAAATTTAATTGTTATTATATTAAATTTGTAAAGTATATTATATTTTTATCATTTTACATAACAATATTGTACTAATGTTTTTTTCAAAACATTTTTCATTTATTATGGGTATTATGATTTGTTTTTATTTTTTATTATTATTATGAATGGTGCGTTTAATTAGGCTAAAAGTTGTTAGGAAATATTTGTATACTAATAATATCATTTCAATGTTGTATGTTGCAGAAAATACTGAAGTTGCTCCTGAGTGAGTGGAAGACATTATCTATTTTTATGTTTTGTAATATTGTAATTAGAATAAATTGTATCATTTTTTTTTGTTTAGATGGGCCCATCAAAGAATCTACATGAACACAAACTATCATTAATAAAAGGAGTAAGCTTTTTTTTTTTTTTGTGGAGGGGAATTCAACCCCTCCAAAAGGCTCTTAGGAAGGTTAAATGGTAACCTTCCTTTGAGTTGTGTTCCTTGTGCTCATGGTTTTATGCACACACACACACACATATCCTTCTATAATAATATTAATTTGTAATCATGTTTTAAACATCTTCCATAATGGCAAAATCATTTTTATTAACATAAATCATTTAATATTTTTTCAATATTTTAATGTTTCCCACATACACACACTAATGACAAAACCACTCTTATTCACATAAATCAGTTAACATTTTTAGAATGTTTTAAACATCTTCCCCAACATGCACACAAATGACAAAACCACTCTTATTTACATAAATTATATAACAATTATACCCTAAATTTATTTATATTTTTTATTTATATTTTTTATTAAATTATGTTATATTTTTTTTTATATTATATTTTTTTTTCTGTTATAGGTATTTTATTATATTTTTCTGTTCTTTCATATATATAAAATAAATATAATCTTAATATTTTAATTATTATATTGATTATCGTTTATAATTTAAAATTAAACTAATATATTATTTATTTTTCTGAGTGTTTGAGTGGTAAATATGGGTTAAAATATTTTATATTATTTTGATAAAATTTATTATATCTAATGTGTTCACTATATGGTTTTATTATTTATTATACTTTTAAATATATTATTGATATGCTTAAATTTTAACACACACACACACACACACACACACACATATATATATATATTTGTGTTATAATGTATGCTTTGTATTCTTAATTTTGTATGTATATGAATGTATTGTTTTTAATTTTGAAATATTATTTTATTAGTTGTATCTTGATAGTTAGAATTTATTGGTTAAGGTTTGTATTTTTGTATTTATCAATGAATGGGATATCTATTTCTATATGATGTGTGTGAATGTATTATTGAGAGTGTTTGCATTACTTGTATGTACTTCTTTGGAGTGTTTATTCTTCTATGTTTATGTATGTATATGAATATATTGTTTTTAATTTTGAAATATTGTTTTTATTAGTTGTATCTTGATAGTTAGAATTTATTGGTTAAGGTTTGTATTTTTGTATGTATCAATGAATGAGATATCTACTTCTATATGATGTGTGTGAATGTATTATTGAGAGTGTTTGCATTACTTGTATGTACTTCTTTGGAGTGTTTATTCTTCTATGTTTATGAATGTTTGATTTTGCATGCTTTAGGGTATTCTTTCATTGTTTATTTGTATGTATATTCTTGTATTGTTTGAGTATGCCTTGAGTGTTGGAGTGGTGGTTTCCTTGTTTGTGTGTATATAAATGTATTTTCTTGACACATTGCTTGTATTATCTTGAGTGTTTGCTTGTGTTTGTATTTTTGAGTATTCTTGTGTATGGATAGTGTTTACTTGTATATGTATGAAAGTATTCTTTGCTATACTTGTATTCTTTGTATGTGTATGAATCTATTCTTTGCTACATTTGTATGTGACTTGTTTAATTGTATTCTTTGTATGTGTATGAAAGTATTCTTTGTGTGTATGAATCTATTCTTCGCTACATTTGTATGTGTCTTATTTAATTGTATTCTGTGTATGTGTATGAAAGTATTCTTCGTGTGTATGAATCTATGCTTTGCTACACGTGTGTATGAATCTAATCTTTTGCTACATTTGTATTTGTCTTGTTTAATTGTATTCGTTGTATGTATATGAAATTATTCTTTGTATGTATGTATGAATCTATTTTTTGCTACATTTATATGTGCCTTGTCTAATTGTATTCTTTGTATGTGTATGGAATTATTCTTTGTATGTATGAATCTATTCTTTGCTACATTTGTATGTGTCTTGTTTAATTGTATTCTTTGTATGTGTATGAAATTATTCTTTGTATGTATGAATCTATTATTTGCTACATTTGTATGTGTCTTGTTTAATTGTATTATTTGTATGTGTATGGAATTATTCTTTGTATGTGTGGATCTATTCTTCACTACATTAGTATGTGTCTTGTTTAATTGTATTATTTGTATGTGTATGGAATTATTCTTTGTATGTATGGATCTATTCTTCGCTACATTTGTATATGTCTACATTGTATGTGTATGGAATTATTCTTTGTATGTATGAATCTATTCTTTGCTACATTTGTATGTGTCGTGTTTAATTGTATTCTTTGTATGTGTATGGAATTATTCTTTGTATATATGAAAGTATTTTTCGTATGTGTGAAAGTATTCTTTGTGTGTATGAATCTTTCTTTGTTATAT